>ONZH01018438.1:0-20518 GCA_900303285.1 Rhinella marina
AGAACGCACAGTACAGTTGCCAGTTAAGGCCTATATATTGTATTTTTCAAGGTACACAGCCGTGTACTGAGTGATCAGACGGTGTGTATGAACAACAGTTATGAGAAATTACTTTGCAAGAGAACGCACAGTACAGTTGCCAGTTATAAGGCCTATATATTGTATTTTCAAGGTACACAGCCGTGTACTGAGTGATCAGACGGTGTGTATGAACAACAGTTATGAGAAATTACTTTGCAAGAGAACGCACAGTACAGTGCCAGTTAAGGCCTATATATTGTATTTTTCAAGGCTACACAGCCGTGTACTGAGTGATCAGACGGTGTGTATGAACAACAGTTATGAGAAATTACTTTGCAAGAGAACGCACAGTACAGTTGCCAGTTAAGGCCTATATATTGTATTTTTCAAGGTACACAGCCGTGTACTAAAGTGATCAGACGGTGTGTATGAACAACAGTTATGAGAAATTACTTTGCAAGAGAACGCACAGTACAGTTGCCAGTTAAGGCCTATATATTGTATTTTTCAAGGTACACAGCCGTGTACTGAGTGATCAGACGGTGTGTATGAACAACAGTTATGAGAAATTACTTTGCAAGAGAACGCACAGTACAGTTGCCAGTTAAGGCCTATATATTGTATTTTTCAAGGTACACAGCCGTGTACTGAGTGATCAGACGGTGTGTATGAACACCAGTTATGAGAAATTACTTTGCAAGAGAACGCACAGTACAGTTGCCAGTTATAAGGCCTATATATTGTATTTTTCAAGGTACACAGCAGTAGTGCCAAATATAGTTTGGTATGTAGCAGAGCACCTAATACACCACTAATGCCTCTCTCTGTCCCTACTCCAGCAGCTATCCCTGAATACAGCAGCCGTTCTCTGTAAAGTCTATATTGTAGTAAGCTATCACTGAAGTCCACTGTAGTAGCCCTGATAAGGGCTTTTAATCACGCTCCTGCCTATCCAACAGCTAAAATCTGTCTCTCCCTTCTCCAGCCTCTGTCCCTGACTAAGTTCACGCAGCATATGCGTACGAGCAGGAAGAGCTGAGTTTTTAATATTCGAGGTCACATGGTTTTTCCAGCCAATGCATGTAGACGCCGTTTTCGCGCTGCCAGCGTGCTCAGCGTGCCTGTCATACCCCCCCTGCATGGTGATTGGTGGAAAAAGAGCGCCAGGGAAGGTGGGAGGGGAAACGAATTCTAGGTGCGCCATTGCCGTTATACTCGAATTAAATCGAGTACGCCGAATATCGTAGTATTCGATCGAATACCAGCTCGATCGAACACTACTCGCTCATCTCTAATAATAAACACAGTGATGTCACCGTACAGGGATAACAAACACAGATATTTCTTTATGGTGGGCCCCAAGAATTATTTCCTCTGGTGGGCCCTAGGTACTCCAGTCCGACCCTGATCACACTGGTCCTTTAGCCTCCCTCCACAGCTGAGCTCCATCTCCTCATTCACTGATGACATGTTGGTGATATCACACAGGTCCTCTAGCCTCAGCATCACTGATGACATGTTGGTCACATAACACAAGTGCTCCAGTCTCTTTCTACAGATAAGCTCTGTCCCTTCATGCACTGATGATATGTTGGTAACATTAAACAGGTTCTTTCAGACTCCCTCCACAGCTGAGCCCAATTCCTTTATAACATGTTGGGGACATCACTGATGGCATGATGGTGACATCACACAGGTGCTACAGCTTCTCTCCACAGCTGAGCTCCATCCCTTTATGACATGTTGGGGACATCGCTGATGACATGTTGGTAAAATGACTTAGGTGCTCCAGCCTCTCTCCACAGGTGAGCTCTGCCCCTTTATGCACTGATGACATGGAGATGACATCACACAGATCTTTCAGCCACCACTTATTCAATTCATTGCGTTTCTCAGTTGGGTACCTAGAAGATTTGCTGAATTATGGTCTGTGTTGTACATAGCAACCAATCACAGCATAGCTTTCATTTTTCAAGAGCAAAAATGAAAACAGTGTTTATTTTAATGGTTTTATAATTCCTTCTCTGGGGCTTTATTATTAATACCGTAAGGTTACCTGACACGTTGCGTATTAGGCATGGATTTTCCACAATGATCTTTGTATAACAAATCCAAAGCGTAAGGGCTCATGCACCCGAATAGGACATGTTCTATTTTTTTTTTTTTTCGGGCTCGCAGAACGGACATATGGGTGCGGACAGCACACACACGCATCTTTTGTGGCCCCATTGAAGTGAATGGGTCCACGTATGATCTGAAAAAAATGCGTATCGGATGCAGAACAAAAGAGTTGTGTGTTTGAGGCCTAAGGCCCCTTTCACACGAGTGGGAGACTCGGACGTCTCCCGCATCGTGTGCCGTGTACTGAACTCCCGGCACTGAACGGGGGTTACATAGCATTATACTGATTTATGATGCTATGTAACTCTTACAGTTCTGGAATGTGTTGGATAATGCTGACAATGTTATCCAACACATTCCAGAACTGTAAGGGTTACATAGCATCATAAATCAGTATAATGCTTTGTAACCCCCGTTCAGTGCCGGCAGTTCAGTACACTGTACACGATGCGGGAGATATCCGAGTCTCCCACTCGTGTGAAAGGGGCCTAACACACTAGCAGATAACTACGGTATAGATTTTAAAGGGGTTATCCCACAAATAATGTAAAAAATTAAAATCAGACATCATATAATACATGACAATACCTTTCTAGAAAAGCTAGAACCAGCCCTGTACCTCACATGGGTCCAGAGATCTCCCCGTTCATTGCTCTCCTAGATTTATATCAAGCTGACAACTCAAGGGGAGTGTCTTTTCTGCTGCAGCTAAGGGGGCGTGTCTATACTCTCCCTATCACAGCTCAGGGGGTGTGTCTCAGCATTTCCTATCCGAGCTCAGGAGGCAGTTGAAAGATGAAACTGAGCATGTGCGGCCTTCTCAGTGAGCAGGTCAAAGAATTAAGAAATTAAGTGGCCCTATACAGATACATTTTACTGAATAACTCAGTAGCTATACAGAATTTTTAATGACATGCAATTACAAAAGTATTCAGATCCAGGTGCTGGTATGAAAACTGTAGAATATTTTTCGTGGGACAACCCCTTTAAGCATATCAATCAATCAATCAAATAGCAAAATCAGGAAAAATTCATGTGTAACACGTTGAAATCTGCATAGAATGTTCTGCCGTGTTGACTTAGTGTATGGGCAAAGATAAATGCTACGGATTTTCTGCAGCAGAACTGAGTGTGGAAAATCTGCGGCGCTTACAGCAGCTGCAAAGTGGATGAGATTTTTACAAGTTTACTCAAAAAATCTGCAGCAAAATCTCCATTATTTCAGATCAGAGCTCAACTTCCATTTCCAAAGATGTCCTGGAAAAATGAGATCTGCAGTGGTTGATTGTTGTGGAAATATTGAAGAGCTCCTTTGCTGAAGTAGGTTTACGAAAGTGCGCAAATGCACCTCAATTATTACGAGACGTGTGTCTTTTATTAATTGTGGTACATCTGACGCCAATGAAGGATAGATTTAAGGTGTTGGATCATCTGGGATATTGATGACGTATCGCTAGCATATGGCATCAGTGTCAAATGGGTGCAGGTCCCACATTCACTCCAGAACGGAACTCCCGGAAGGAGTATGCCAACTATAAGGTTGCTATACTTTTTTACTCCTGCCTTCCATTTTTTTTTTTAACTCACTAAGCCATGTGAGGGCTTAATTTTTTGGGGACAAGTTGTGCTTTCTAAAAGTATACATTCTATGAAATGTACATATGGTGGGGCTGAAAAAATTATAGAATGTAATTGGGAACAAAATGCAATCGCAATCGTTTTACAGATATCGTTTTTACGGCTTTCACTGTGTGTTAAAAAAATGACACATTTGTAGTGAAACCAAATTTATAGCTTTTTTTATGTTTTTATACTTTTTCTTTGCGCTGCCATATTCTGAGCCCATAACATTTTTATATATTACTATATATTGAGCTGCGTGAAGGCTCTTTTTTGTGGGGTGATAGTTGCTATTAAGACTGTTTTCGAGTATGTATGACATTTTGATAACTTTTTAATTACCATTTTCTGGGAGGCAAAGTGACCGAATTTTGGTGACTTTTTGATTTTTTTCCCCTTTTGCTGTTCACTATACAGGATAAATGCTTTTATATTTTAATATATTTAATAGTTCTTGAATTTTTGGGAGGGGGGGTCAGTAATTTGAACTTCTACTTTTTTTAAATATATTTTTTAATCTTGATTTTAGTCCCCCTAGGGGACTTTAACATGCAATCAGAATGAAATCAGAATGTTTATTGTATAGATTGCAATAGTTTACAATTGCAGTCTATGGCAAAATAGCTGTGTTCCTATCAAAGGGGTTGTCTTATCTCGCCGTTACAACAGCGAGATGAAACACAGTCCCAACGCTCCAGTCCATCTAATGTTTCAGTAGCTCTCATTGCTGTGCATGAGAGCCACAGAAACAGCGTAGACCAACAAGCTATGCTCTTTCCTTAACTCAGGCTCGGTGGTGGTCGGGACTGTTTCATCTTGCCTTAGTAACGAGGAGATGAGGCAACCCCTTTAAGCTTTGTGAGGTGGGTAGGGTGCTTGGCCATCAGAAAGAGCTCGTTCCCAGTTAATGACCTCTCAGATGCCATCGATTGTAATTGACCACACTAAATCTGAGGGGTAAAATGCCGGTGATTGGAGTTGTCTCTGATCATGGACACTACCTGCTGTTATGCTCACTCAGATCCCAGTGAGTGCCATGTTAAAATCCCACCATATAAGTAAAGTGGAAGTTGGAAAGGGGTTAAACAAAACTACAGTATATAAAATTTGATACTGCCCTCCATGAGGGGCTCATTCAGCGTTTTGCTGTGTACATCCCTGGTAGATTCTTATACTTTTCTACACAAACTTTTCCTATACTTATCTTGAAAACATAACTTTTCTACTAATGTGCCTTGCACAGTACATTGTAAAGTCAATGACTTTATGAGATGATATTCTCTATACCATGGAATCGAATCAGTTTCCATATCACTTAACCCTATTTTAGTGGTTTAATATTCTGCCGTCTTCCTAGCTGAATATTCGCTTGGCTACAGATTGAAATCCCTTGTTTCTGGAATTATAAATCACCTTGTCAGTCTCAATCCCTGACTCTTTTAATCTGATAATCATTTTTGCTGCAGTCTTATTCGATTTTGATAGGTCTCCTTTGATTACACTTTAATGTATCAGTCTTAAATATACGGCTTATGTCTTCCATCCTCTTTCTCAAAGCGGTTTGATTTTTCTAGAGAAATATTTTACAAAAATTCTATTACAAGATCATTATCCTGGGGAAATTCAATCCATTTCAATTTGAAAATAGAAAAAGCATATTTATAGTAGGTTTATGATTTAATATCTTAAGAGAAAATATTCATTTTTGTAGGATTTTAACTATTTGTTCTGATGAATTATAATAATCTTTTTTAAAATTATTAATTAAGAATAATTAATTATTAATATTATTATTATTACTGACCACCACTGTACCTCTGGCACCTTCGCAGGTACCTCCTGGTCCTGCTGGACCAGCTGCCTCGTGTGCCTATCCTCCTCAGGAGGTAGTGACCTGGTGTTCCCCTCGAAAAGTCTATCCCCACCATCGGGGGTATTGTGAAGATCGAGGGGTTCACTTAGACACGCACTTAGAGAAGGTAGGACATGAGGCACAGTGGGTTCACACCTGCTGGTTCGTGATAGTACACTGAGGCCATGGACCCCACTAGTCATCCCAAGTCAGGCATCAGTGCGAACGTCAGGATGTCATTATGCAGTTAATGCAGAATGTGGCTGCTCGTCTGGATGCCATCTCTTCTCCAGATACTGCAGGGTCGCCAGTCGCTGCTACCCCTGTAATACCCAGACCGGTGAATGCGGATTTGTGTACCGCTGGGGTGCAACTGCCTTCCATCACGCTATGGTGGAGATCCTAAAACCTGTTGTGGATTCCTAAACCAGTGCCTGATCCACTTTGAGTTGCATGGGCAGAGGTTTCCCACTGAGCGGTCCAAGGTTGCCTACATTGTGTCCCTGCTGTCTGATGAGGCCCTTGCTTGGGCAAATCCTATTTGGGAACGTGGAGGTCCTGAAACCACTAATCTGCAGACTTTCCTGGCTACCTTCCGGCTGGTCTTTGAAGAGCCAAGCCACACGTCCTCCGCTGCGTCAGCTCTGCTGTGTCTACGACAGGGTTCCACGTCTGTGGGACAGTACGCCATCCAGTTTCGTACCCTGGCTGCCGAACTTGCATGAAACAATGAGGCTCAACTGGCGGTGTTCTGGGAGGGCCTTTCTGACCGGATTAAGGATGAATTAGCCGGTTGCGACCATCCACCTACTTTGAATGACCTGACCACCTTAGCCACAAGGATTGATGTGCATTTCAGGGAACGTTCTAAGGAGGTCGCAGGGACCAGAGGAACACTTCGTTTGGCTCCATCCTTCCAGAGGCCGGTTATTCCTCTAGTGTCCACAGCATCTGAAGAACCCATGCCAATAGAGTGCCTTTTATTGTCTGACCAGGAACATTTACGCCGTAAAGCAGAGAACCTATGTCTATATTGTGGAGGCAAGGCTCACATTGTCCGTAATTGTCTGCAAAAACCAGGAAAGCATCAAAGTCTAGGATCAGTTGGAGAGGTGGTTCTAGACAAGGAGAAGTTCTCTCTGAAACTTTCAGTTCCGGTGACCCTCTCTCACAAGGGGGTCACACTGTCTGTGCCTGCATTCTTGGACTCTGGGTCAGCCGGTAACTTCAGCAAGCTCTTGTCCATCAGTACCGGCTCCCTACCATCCGTCTAGAAAGACCTCTGTCAGTGGCTTCCGTAAATGGACTGCCCCTTCCTGAACCTGTGCTCGGTTACTAAGCCCCTTAAGATGCAAATAGGGGTCCTGCATTCAGAGATGATCTCCTTCTATGTGCTGCCAGTGTCTATGAATCCGGTCCTACTTGGTCTACCCTCGCTGCGTTTGCATACTCCAGTTCTGGACTGGCACTCTGGTCAGATTCTGCGTTGGGGACTATCCTGTCAATCCACCTGCTTATCGGAGGTCCGACCTGCTTCCTCGCCTACTCTACCTGTAGACCTTCCTGGACTCCAGTATGCCAATTTTGCGGATGTCTTCAGTTAGAAAGAGGCCGAGACCCTGCCTCCTCATCGTCCATATGATTGTCCGATTGACCTTCTGCCTGGAGCCAATCCCCTCTGTGGTCGAGTCTACCCACTCTCACTTCCCGAAACCAAAGCGATGTCTGATTACATCAAGGAGAATCTCGAAAAGGGGTTTATCCGAAAATCTACTTCATCAGCCGGTGCTGGGTTCTTCTTTGAGCAGAAAAAAGATGGATCCTTACGGCCCTGTATCGAATATTGAGGTCTGAGCAAGATCACAGTTAAGAATCGATACCCTCTACCGCTAATCTCTGAACTCTTTGACAGGATCCTGGGTGCTAAGGTCTTCACTAAATTAGACCTGCGCGGCACATACAACCTTATCCACATTCGAAAAGGCGATGAGTGGAAGACTGCTTTCAACACTCTTGACGTCACTACGAGTATCTTGTCATGCCCTTCGGTCTATGCAATGCTCCCGCGGTATTCCATGAGTTAGTAAACGACGTCCTCCAGGATCTGCTCTATGTCTGCGTGATAGTGTATCTAGACGATATACTGATCTATTCCCATGATCTGGCCACTCACCGGAAGCATATACGTTTAGCTTTACAATGATTGAAAGAGAATCGACTTTATGCCAAACTCGAGAAATGCATCTTCGAAAAATCTACTGTACCATTCCTCGGATACATCATATCGGATGCCGGGTTGCAGATACCAGGTCTAAAAAAGTGGGTGTGGAGTGGGCGGGGAAGAGGACAGGCCAGCAGGCCCATCTCATTCATCATTTTCTACGTCTGTTTTAGGCGTAGAAAGTGGCCTAATGTAAGCCAGCAAGGAAGCTGGCCAGTGCCCATACATAACTTTGGCGGATTTACGCCAAACGCAGAGGCTTATTAAGATCAGTGTTTTAGACCCCCAAAACTTTGCTCACTTTCATTGCACATTCTACAGCCTCAATTAACTTTGACACTTGTTTACACCCCCTCCATACACATAATTTATTATTGCTTTGCTCTGGATGAGCAGTCTGATTAGTTTCTTTATAATGTCAGTCTTAATAGAAAACATTTTGCAAGGAAAAAAAACTGTTCAGGGAATAAGTTCCATTTAAAATTTATAAATTCTTCCCAGCTAACTTCTTTCAAGTTTTATTACTATGATATAGAGGTTTATATGTCTGCAGAATGCACCATAATAGTTGAAACAGCTTCAAGGTACACTGTCAGGAAATACAGTATACTTCTTTAATTAAGCAATAAGACAAAACAGGCTGTGCATTTATATCCGATTATTGCATACCTTCAAGCTAAGGCCAACAGATGCAATAATCTTTAGAAATGTACCAAGAATATCTTATTACCGTAATGAAATTGCCAAGGAGAAAATGACAGATATTCTTCAACATTTACATTATGGTTGATAGAATCCTTGAACCTGACAAGCATACAAATAAGAGAACTCATAAACCGGCCATGACTGCCAGTGCTAAGAAGAATTGCACCATTTCTTAAAGACAACTCCACCCATGGAAGTGAGCCCAATGTAATTGTACCCTGGTAGAACCATTCTTGGGATTCTCACAGAATCTACCACTTAGATGGATAAACTTGGTTCCTTTCTTCAGCCACACATGGCAGTGATGGAAGATGGAAATCTTAGAAGTGTTTGCTGAGTTGAAAAGAGTGTTTGCTCACCGGCTCAACTACATTTAGATGAATAGCAAAGAAAGGAGAGATAGTAGGGTATATATATACAGCAATCAGTTATAACATTGACACCACCTGACAGATATTGTGTAAATCCCCATTGTGCCACCAAAACAGCTCAGGCCCATCAAGGCGACATCTGTCAATCAGATAGACAGGTGGGGAGTTTGTAGGCCAAGTCAACACCTTGAATGCCATGTTCCTCAAGCCATAGCTATAGAAGGTGTAGAGGTAACAGTTGCACCTAGGCCCTGGTTCCTAAGGTAGTCCAAAGCCCCCACTGCCATTTAAAAAAAAGACACCAGTATTGTTAATGGTGCATGGTAGGTGCAGGCCTCTTACGGATGTTGCATTACTGTCCTGGACCTACAAGTTACGCTTCTGCTCAGGAGACAGCTGATGTAGCTTATAAGCCACATCATAAGTGCTAGCACATTGCAACTACAGTATGTATGGAATTTAGAAATATATTATGTATGTGACAACCCTAAAAGCAGCGATTGCACAAAATGAAACATGTATCATGTACCACAAGGACCATAGTAAATACAGTTAAATCTCTCCAAAAGTCCATCTCTTTCAGAAGAACCCCCTCATGGGGTTTAAGCAACTATCCCAAGGGGTGACTCTGGATGGTTGCCCTCCTAATTCAATAGATGTTCTGCAAAGCTGCCAGGCTAAAGCTGCATTCGACACATGCTCAATGAAGCATTACCCTTGCCTTCACTTGCACACTGCACATGTGCCAACTGTAGGCTTGTGGTCATGTACCAAGTCTTTGGGATATCAATCAAACCTAGAGGAGGACTATCCAGTATGACGCCACCCCCTTGACTCCTCGCACCTGAATGGATCGGTCAGAGTAGTTCTCTTCATTTTGCAAAAAAAAAAAAGGGCAGGTGTGATGTTTTCTCTGTTCCCCTGTCATTGTTAGTGTGGGCATTTGGTCTAAAATGTGAGGATACCAACCTAAATGAACTGCAAATAGGATATTTTCACCCCTTTTTATTCCTCCAGTCTTTATAAGCAACTGCACATAAATTTAATAAACAACATGTATGGAGGACTAGATGCAGTGGCCAGGTTTGGGGTGGACCTCCGGACACCATCGAGGTGTCACCATATGTTGCTGCTCTCCAGAGGGGATGGTAAGGTGTGGTGCACCTCAATGGGAAATAAGTCCAGACAGTCAGGGTCTTCAGTAAACCAGGGAGCTTCTTGGAATTCCGGTGCAAAACAATACAGGCAAGGCATTGGGCTGGCTTCTCCAGTCTCCTCCCTGGCAGAAGAAGGTTTTGATGCTGAGGAAAGGCCTGAGCTAGCTATTCCTCTCTCTTCAGAAAGCTGGTACCCTGGTCAAAGGCTGGTGATTCAGGGTCTGTGGCAGCGTATCCCCATCTCAGCATCTTCTTCTGGTAACTCAATAACCTGGCAGAGTCTCCTTTTCTAAGCACTGTTCCCTAACTGTAGAACACTAGGGGCTCTGACTGCTCTCCTTATATACCATTTATAGCTGGACTAGAACCTTCTAGTGGGAGGGGTGGAGTGTAGAAAAAAACAAATACGAAGTTATAACTTCCATCTGTTAGACTTACATTAGAGCTTCAATAATGCTCAATGGCAATGATACCGCAGTTTTTTCCAGATAAAAACAAATTTCCAGACATAACAATAGAGATAAAACCAGACATTCAAAAGGTCAGTCTGGTTTTGGCAGTAAACAAGTCTCTCTTTTTCCCTCCAAAACATGCTCTTCTTTAAACCCTATGGCAGCTGTGGAAAATTACTAGCATCTCATTCAAAGTCCCAAAAGTCTCTCAGCATTTATTAACCCTTTCCACAGTGCCATGCAAATACATTGCAAATGAACAGGATATATATCACAGGATACATATAAAATGCAGTTAAACAGTATTAAACAGTTAACCCTTTCAAGAGAAATAAAGTAAGAAGTTTATAACTTTGCATAGGGAAACAGGAACAAATGTCCACAAATGTCAGGACTTAATAGTACCCCTGCTCCAGGGCACTACATATATAAACTAAATACAGATGATACTCTGCTTGTATTTGACTTTGTGTTTTCTAAGTGGTGTAAATGCCAATGTCTCCAGTATAGAGCCCATTACATAGAAATGATGCTGGACATGAAAGGCTTAATGGTAGTTATTTCTACAGAAACTACATTCAATTTCTGGACATTAAGAAGTAAATTGTCATGGGAAATGATGTATCTGCTTCCCACCTCTCTTAATAGTTGCCTTCATTTGCCCAGCAGGAGAGTAGCTCTATTATATTTATACACTAACAACGGTATTACGGCGTTTGATAAGGCAGTCATTTCCATCTGTAGGCTTTGCGAAAGTGATAAAATTAAACTTTGCACATAAAGTCGAATGCGTTTTATTTGTAGCTTCCACAGTATTTCTGTCACCCCTACTGTGAACCGGAGCTGTAAATATAATGCGATGTCTGTGATAGATTACCTTCAGTGAAAAAGACAGAAAGATAACATAGAAACAATTCTTAACATGCACTTAATGAATTCAGATATATAATGTAATCTGCAAGAGTAAAGGATGAGATTTATCTTGTTGTCAACAAATACTGTTTCATTCTCTGCCTTGTATTGTCAACGTCTCTAGCCATAAGGTACAAACTTAAAGGGATTATTCTGCAAAATGCATTTATCACCTTTCCACAAAATAGGAGGTAAATGTACCATTGCAGGAGCTCCACTGTGAGACCCCCTCTTGATACTTAGGTACCTTGGGTCTGTTGACTGTTTCTACTAGTCCTATAGACTCTCAATAGAGCAGTATTTGACTTCTGTGCCATCTAAACTCCTCTTGCAGGTTCATGTCGTGTGAGGAGGAATGGGAGACTCAAGAACTCTGTTCTAGTCATGGTGGGGTCCTAGTGGTGGGCTTTCCCAGTGATCATAGACTTATTACCAATTGTGTGGGTAGGTGATTAATTTATTTAATTAGGAGAACCCTTTAATGCTCCAGGCTTCCTGGGCAAACTGTGTGGATCGAAGGAAAAAGTCCATACCAAATGGCAAGAAAGCTCACTACTAGGGAAAAAATGTTTCATTTATTTTCATGGAAATGTAATAGAACTTAAGGCACTACCAGAAGAGATGCAAATTGGCACCTTGGGTAGCACCTGGTATTACATAATCCAAGTCTAGGGCATCCATTGATATCTTGCTTGATTTTTCCATACGGTCTCAGTTGGAATAGACTCAATGACATTCTTTGTACGGACAATCTTGGGTTTCCGAAAGTTTGATTAGTGCTACGTCACAAACTTGAGACCGTCTTGACAGTCCCAATAGAGTCCCAAGACAAGCAGGGGGTAAAAGAAAACAAGATAAGGAACCATTCTCAGTTTGAACATAGTCAGACATGAGTGGTAAACAGCAAAGTGGAGTCAGGGACATTTTTCTTATTGTTTTCTCTTGGAGGTGCAGATAAAGGAAAGACAGTCTTGGTGATTGCCTATAATTATACGGATAATCTCTTTGTGGCACTCTGCTTTGGTGGCTGTCATAGGGTTCCCACCCCTGTCGTAATCACTTATTAAATAACAGCCTTGAAAACCATTGGGATATCGATTCAACGTGTTTACTTAAGGCACACAGTGTAAACGTTTTCGGCCACCTATAGGCCTTCATCAGACACTTTGCCGTGTAGTAGGCGATAGGTAGGTAAGAAGAGCGGGTGCTGCCGTATTAGGTATATGGGAAGGCGCCTTCCCATATACCTAATACAGCAGCGCCCGCTCTTCTTACCTACCTATCTCCTACTACACGGCAAAGTATCTGATGAAGGCCTATAGGTGGCCGAAAACGTTTACACTGTGTGCCTTAAGTAAACACGTTGAATCGATATCCCAATGTTTTTCAAGGCTGCTATTTAATAAGTGCCTATAATTATAGTCGTGCAATTGACGGTAAGTTGTCTACGTCTCCAGAGTGCAATTTTTGGGTTGACATTGGCTAAACTATTAGAACATGATTTTAGGACTGTTCCTTGCATCTCAAACCAGACTTCTAGGATTGTGATTAAGTCTGGTTGAGTTAAGAGGTGTCCCTTCACAGTAGTTATGCCCACCCTTATTCCCCTTCACAGTAGTTATGCCCACCCTTGTTCCCCTTCACAGTAGTTATGCCCACCCTTGTTCCCCTTCACAGTAGTTATGCCCACCCTTATTCCCCTTCACAGTAGTTATGCCCACCCTTGTTCCCCTTCACAGTAGTTATGCCCACCCTTGTTCCCCTTCACAGTAGTTATGCCCACCTTTGTGCCCCTGCACAGTAGGTATACCCACCTTGGTGCCCCTTCACAGTAGTTACACCCTTTAGTTATGCCCACCTTTGCGCCTCCTCACTGTGGTTATGTCCTCCTTGTGCCCCTTCACAGTAGTTATGCCTACCTTTGTGTCTCCTCACTGTAGTTATGTCCTACTTGTGCCCACCATTGGTCTCTAGTGCCCTCTCCAGCTCCATAAAAAAAACACAAATACTTACCTGTTTCCCTAATGATCGGCACATCCTGTGTTCTCCAGCAGCAGCACGACACACTCCAACACACACATTGCGCTGCTGGTTGTGCAGGAGGCTGATTTTCGAGCATTGCTCCTCCCACACAGCCAGCAGTGCGATGTGCGGCTGCTAGGGAGCGCCGGAGATCAGTGGGACAGTGAAGCAGGGAACAGATGGCTCCCCGCTTCACCTTGGAAATAAACCATCTGGCAGGTGTGTCCTCCCAGCCTCTCTGCCTGGGGCACGCGCCCCATCTGCCCCTCCTCGCTACGCCCCTGCATATAAATCATCACTCTTAATAAATGTCTCCCAATATGTCTACATGTACACTCTCAAACACTGATGTGTTCTAATAGAAGATGCCTGAATAGGGACTGGTATAAAATACTGCATGTCCTACACAACACTGGATTATATGTCACAAAATCCCAGATGAGCTCTTATATAGCAGTACTATATTTCGCAAGGAAGGGGCTCACAAACTAAGTATCCTAACAGTATGTCTTTGGAGTGTGGGAGGAAACCAGAATACCTGGAGGAAACTCATGGTGAGAAAACTCACAGGGAGAACATACAAACTCCATGTAGATGTCGTCCTTGGTTGGATTCAAACTTAGGACCCCAGCGCTAACCACTGCACCATCATGCTGCACCGTTCAGTAGTTCAGTAGCTCCAGAGGCACCAGGTACACTGTCACTGCTGCAGTCAGGCCCCTCCAAAAGGCCAGTTCACTGCTTATAGCCCCTCCTAATTTCAAATGTCATTTGTGTGTATTGATGATATACTGTAGTTATGCCGCTATTTTCTACATGTAATATGCCTGGTTCACCAGCAGGTGGCAGCATAATTGGCAGACAAATACTTAGATAGAATGGAACTCACCATTCCATTCCATACCCCCCGCCCCTTCTCCCCCACCACAACACACACACACTTTGGGGAGAGTCCTGCTTCTTAGCCTGTCTAGACAGTGAAGTCTAAGCCAGGGCACCTTGAGGGCCACATGTGCCTATAACAGCCAGTGCAGTCTAAGCTATGCTCGCCATGGAATCAGATGTATAGATCACAATATCTCATCTGGTAACGAGGCATGTGGGTGGCTGGAGTAGGAGAAGTAGCTGGATTCACTTTATGCTGCTAACTGGAGTTGGAGAAGAGTATACTTTACATTTATTTTTCACATTAGACTTTAGACATTACGTGTTTATTTAATATCTGCAAATGTCGATTACAGAGCAGATTTTGTGCAGAAACAGAGCAAAAATCATACTATAGATTGCTTGGAAACACTACATAAATGACACTGCTATATGCATGTATCACGAGTGTTAGCTTTACTGTAATACATATACAGTATCGGTCTGCATTGTGTGTAAGTGTGAAGAGTATATACAGATAGTGGGGGAGATTTATCAAACTGGTGTAGAGTAGAACTGGCTTAGTTGCCCATAGCAACCAATCAGATTCCAACTTTCATTTTCCAAAGGAGCTGTGAAAAACAGTTTTGATAAATCTACCCTAGTGTGTGCATCTGCTATGTGCCTGGAGTGCATGTGACTGCATTGTATGTGATGTGAGGCAGTGACAGGCCTCATACATGATAGAGGTATGGAGGGGTGGATATTTCAGTCCACACCTCTATTCCACCACAGGTATTCACCTGACCAGGTCAGGCCAGCTGGGGGGATAAACCCCCTGCAAAGGCTCTGTGTGGTCTCAGCCAGGAGGGCTGAGGGGCCACGAGGCTGAGGAAAGCCGGATAGGTGAGGTACTGTAGAGACAACCTGTGTATTAGGCAGTGCCTAGATGGGCAGGTGTTTGTTTCATTTATGTTTGTGCTGGTGTTGAAGTGCCCTCAATAAAGCACCATTTTGACTTGAACCCCGTTGTCTGAGGAAGAATCTGTCATTGCCAACCGCTGACCGAGAGCGATCCCTTACAGTGACTACAGTATAAGTGACTGCAAAGTGTGTGACTGCAATGTATGTAGGTGTGAAGGTACCTGTGTAAAATGACAGGTAACACAGTGATAACTCTCTGAGTACAGATAATGTAGTATATGATACATGCAGTCCTATGTAACACTACAGATAACAGAGTGATAACTCTCACAGATAATGTATTATATGTTACCTACAGTCCTATGTAACACCACAGATAACACAATGATAACTCTCTGAGTACAGATAATGTAGTATATGTTACCTGCAGTCCTATGTAACACTACAGATAACACAATGATAACTCTCTGAGTACAGATAATGTAGTAGATTTTCCCTGCAGTCCTATGTAATACCACAGATAACACAGTGATACCTCTCTGAGTACAGATGATGTAGTAGATGGTACCTGCAGTCCTATGTAACACCACAGATAACACAGTGATAGCTATCTGAGTACAGATAATGTATTAGGTGTCACCTACAGTCCTATGTAACACCACAGATAGCACAATGATAACTCTCTGAGTACAGATAATGTAGTAGATTTTCCCTGCAGTCCTATGTAACACCACAGATAACACAGTGATATCTTTCTGAGTACAGATGATACTACAGATAACAGATAACATAGGTTTTTCCAAGATTTACATATTGGTGGTATATCCTCATGATAGGTCATCTATATAAGATTGGCAGGGTCCAACTCCCAGTGCCCCTGCCGATCTGCAGTTTGAGGAGATTGTGATGCTTCAGTGAGCGCCGCGGTCTCCTCGCTGCTTACCAAGCACAGCGCTGTCAATTTGATAATGGCTGTGCTTGGTATTGCAGCTCAGCCCTATTCACTGAGATGGGACTGAGCTGCGCCTAGGCCACATGACTGATGAACGTGAAGTCACATGATCTAGGAAGAGGCTGCAGCACTCACAGAAGGCCACAGCTTCTTCATACAGAAATAATTGTTGGGCAGCTCATGGAAGGGGGGTGTCCGGAGAAAATGGAGGGAGGGGCCTGAGTTAGGTAGACATCCCTGGGCCTATGGTGCACTTAATCCGCCCCGCTCTTATATAAATAATTTGGCTAAATTTGGCTAATCTTTGGGCTATCCATGCGCCACATGGTAGCCACCAGTATAATATGTGGTTCATAGTATTGGGGGCCATGTTACGAATTTGGTATTGTGACCCAAGAGCTTTAAGATATAGCTTGGGCCTAAGACCTGAGTGTAGAGACAAGCTCCCGGAGCGGACTATCACAGTGAGTGGACCTCTGAATAGGTAAGTACAACATTGGGGTGGGTTGGGCTCCATCATTGTGAATGAAAGCAGACATTTCATTCATTAATATGGCCATGTCTGATAGCTGTAGGTCCCCACCTTTGGGACCCGCTGCTATCTCCAGAATGGGACCAAGAATGGAGAGGTGGCTGTTCTTGCTCAGTAGTAGTGATGTATTCAAAAATTCAGTTGGCTGCTTTGCCAAATTTTATATAACAATTTGCTTCGTGCTGTACTACTCAGTCACAAAGCGCATTTCTTTGTAAGTAGTGGGTGCAAGGACAGGGACCGGCGATTGCGCCTCGACCCGCCATTGTACCCCTCAGATGCCGGGTTCATAGCTGATCACAGCATCTGACAGTAATTGTAGAGTGCAAAATAAAAAAAAAAAAAAAATAAAATCATACTTACCCTCATCCATTTGATAGCAAAGAGCCAGCCGCCGCCATCCTGATTGAAGATCTAGAGTTATCACGTTGGCCGGCATGGTGATGTCATACAACAGCGCGCACGAGATCTTCAATCAAGATGGTGGTGGTCGGCTGTTCACGCTCAAATGGAGGAGGTAAGTATGATTTTTTTTTATTTTTTACCGCCATAAAGGGCAAATCGATTTGTCACCACGAAATACGAGGAAGTTCAGCTTTGCTGCAAATCGAATTTTCACTGAAATTCGGATAGAATTCCACTTCATGGAGTTCGATTCGCTCAACACTATTGCTCAGCAATTTCCATTCACATCAATTGGCAATTCCGAAAATAGCCAAATCAACAATTTTTAGGAAGCGAATGTAGAGATCTGCACATGCGCAATCTTCTGTATCGGGCGCGATGTGGCTCCATCCTGGAGACAGGAGCGAGTCCTCGAGGTGAGACCACACACAATCGTGAGGTTTGTAAACAACCAGGACAGGATAACTATTGAACGGGAAGAGGATGGGGGCGACCTCACCCCAATATAATAATTCAATATTTCTAGTAGACCAGTACGGCCACTAAAGCCCCAAACTGTGGAAATGTTTTCATGTGATCTCTAAAACAGATGGAGATTACGTGGCAAGAAATACAAGCAATCTGTTTCTAACAGCAGGAGGCTCAGATGGAGAAGGATTAGAGCGTCAGGAGTTGCAGGAGGCAAAACAAAGACGGATAATATTGTTTTAAAGAAAAAAGGAAGGAAATGGAGCATTGAAACCAAATATCATAAACTAGCTGAATTTGACAATTGTGAGTTCAGTGCTGATTCATAAAATTAAAATGTGTTTTCGGATGAGTGTAGCGGAGCAGATGTGCTAGTAGACACACTTCCAAGGAAGACTGCATCCCCTGCAATAAACTGCAGGTAATGGACCTGAGCATGGCGAGGAAATGAATGCACTTGTCACCTAGGCACAGTAGGGGGCGCTGGCACAGTGGCTGGATCAGTTATTAGCATCTCCAATAATGCATGTCCACAAACTGCTTCATTGACATCAGTAGTTGCTGGAAAACGAGCAGGCTGCTTTCTACTGAATATTTTTGCCTATGAAATTCATAGCTGAATGCTAGTCTCCAGATGTACAGGATACATCATGTGTGTTTAAAGGGGTTGGTTAGAATAAAAAATAAGGGCTGCATTTTTTCCCCAAAATCAGCTCCAGGATTGTGTCTGATATTTCAAGCAACTGTATTGACTTGGGATTGAGGTCTATTTCTGAAAAAAAACAAAACAAAACACTTGTTTTGTGTCATTAAAGACCCTCTGTCAGCATGATCAACCCTCTTAAACCAGGCATGTTGTCTTGCAGAGTTGATCATCCAGATTAAAAGATGAACTGGCTTCATTATGAACTTTGCAAAATTTTGGCTGGCAGGAAAAAGCATTAGGGAGGAAGAAGATGTTCTCACATGACCCTGAGAGGAGGTGGGGGAAGGACTTGCTCTGATTGGCTCCCAGGCTGATAGACAGCCTGGATGAGCCAATCAGTGCTGCAGCAGGCAGCGTGGTGCCCTAGCAGAATGAGCAGAATGACATTCTCTGTTGGGTTGTGAAACAGGGTGGTTGAGTGCTAGTGTCTGCCAGAAAAAAATCTTAGGGAGTCAGGGAGAGTCAGAAATCACAATCAAGCTTGTATTCTACTGCCAGGCGTAGTGAAGGGAAAGGCTAGAATTATAAAGAAGAAGAAGAATTGTGTTTGTAGAATAGTGACAGGCAGGGAAAGCTGTCAGCCAGGAAGTGAAAAGTGAGGAGCTTAGGCTGGGTGTACCTCTTAGCACAACTGTAGCTGCTGCAAACCTCAAAAGCAGCTACTTGCAAGGAAATTATTTTCATTTTTTTCTATTTTAACAGAAGTCCTATTTTTTGGGTATGGGGTGGGTGGTGGAATAAGCACAAAACTGTAGAACACGTGTTTTACCATCGATGCCGGAAACACCTGGAATGCAAATCCAAACTCCATGTCAAGGCATCTCCACATAGTGAATTTATTTATTTTTTTAATTTAAGTTTTAAAAAATGTGCAGGGTAGCAGGCAAAACATCAGTGAGTGATAGCATAATACTAAGGACTGAATCTATTTATTTCTATCCCCACATGGTTGATTTTTTTTGTGGGGGTTGTTGAATTTATTCAAACCAGCATATTCGTGATTACTACATCAATATGCGATAATAAGTGATAATGTTGTATTAGGCCTAAATCTGTTTATTTCTGTCTCCAGGCACTTCCAGTGTTGGTGTGGTGAGGGAGTGGGGGTAAATAATTGCATAGTAATTTGTCAACTTGTGTTTTACAGTGGAGAATTTTTTTTTAAATCTGAATATTTTAATGAGGAAAAGACACAAATCTGTTGGGGGCGCCGATACTGCATTATTTTCAAAATCAGCTGTCGGTAGTATTGTCCTCAGTGTGTTTTTGGAAAGCAAAGGACATTTTATTGTACTTCCCTGTCTTTAATTTCCAGAAAGCAAATTTGCAAACCGTTCCATAGTTTGTGTGACTATATACTGTACATTTAGGCCCAAAAATGTCAGGGCTACAGAAGGGTTCCAAATGATAGACCTGGAGACAGAATGTGAGTAGTAGTGGCACCAGCTATCTGGCCAGAAGTAGTTGTAGTAGTGGTAGTAGGCCGCAATTGTCCCTGCTGGCTTCAGAAAAGCGCAACATTATTGTTAAGGAGAAATGAGGATGATATTGTGGATTGGATGGATCACTCCTCCTCTCAGTATCAGCAAGATGACACGGAAGTGACTCTGAAGTCCAACACCATGCTGTAGAGTCAAGGGTAACTGCTCTAACTGCTCTCAATCTTCAACTTCTTCCCTTCCCTACCCTTCCTAGTGGGGTGCCTTCCTTTTTCCTAAGAAGTGGCAACAAAACCCTACCATGGCTTACAGCAGATAAAGAGAGTGTCCCTGTTGAAGACTTGTTTGAGAGCAGTCAGGGTTACTGCCCTGAAGAAGAGACTGAGGAGGAGGTGGCAGACTCCATCGATAATGGGATGCTTGACAAGTAGAGATGAGCGAGCATACTCGTCCGAGCTTGGTACTCGTTTGAGTATTAGGGTACTCGTAAGTACTCGCAGCTCGGGCGAGTATCTCGCCATACTCGAGGAAATGGCAACTTCCGCATCGTGCTTTTCTGGCGCCTAAAAACACAGCCAATCACAAGCCAGGAGACTCTACAGTACACCCAGCATCACGTGCGGCCCTTACATGTCGATAGCAGGGGTTGGCTGGCCTGATCAGGTGACCCTGGAATATACTAGTGACTGGCCGCGGTGCTCGGCTCAGATGCCGTCTGGATGTCGTTAGAGATAGAGCTGCTGCGTTTCAGGGAGAGTGTTAGGGCCTGCATTT
>ONZH01018439.1:0-23751 GCA_900303285.1 Rhinella marina
GTGAGGAGGCCCAGGCCGCAAGAAGAAAGCTCGGTGTTCCCATGAGACCAATGATGGGACTATGCAATCTGAGGAGAAATCACAAGCTCAGCTGGAACCCCTGATACCAGATTTGCCAACGCCGCCGATCCTTCATGTGGGACAGATGACCACCAACAGTTTCGTGTACCAGCCATCGGTGGTACAATACCAACTGCCATGGCAGGTGCAGGCCGCACAGTCCGCCGCTCGCGGAAGACCATTACCAGAGCCCTTAAAGCCGTAGATTCTGTCACCTTGTATGTCGGCGGGAGGATCTGGCCAGTACAAGGTAATGGGCAAGGCCCAAGTTGCCATGGCCCTTGCCAGTGTGACCGCCTGGTCACTACCAAGACCATCCCTGAGAGGTCAGTGGGGGTCTGCTGCTGCAGCCAGTGTCGCTTTCATGAGGCAGGAGCGCCCTCTTATGTCTTTTAGCTCCAGCAGCAGTGAAGAGGACCTGCTAGCCTAAGGATCCTGCAGCTTTTATGGGAGCCACAACGTGGGCTTAACCTGAAGGGTGAGCACTAGTTGGCGTGTGTTTTTATTTTTGTTGCCCTGTGTTTGTCCTCACCCAGATGTACATGGATTGTCAGGACTCCCCCCATCAAAAAAAAAAGTTTTAACCAAGTTGCGCAGATGTGCGCCTCATCCCTTGTTTCCCCCTTATCAAGTTATTGGGGAGCCCCTTGAAAGAGGGTTTTTTAAGGAACCTTTGCTGCTATTTTTTTCCCCATTTACAGTAGATTACAATTACCTATGTGGATTACAAATTGCAACTGAGTTTGGGACTCTGTTCCAGTTGTATGACAAGCGTCAGAAGAAAAGAGACTTAAACATGTCCGTGAGCATACGGAGCATCACGTAGGTGATATTTAAAATGTTTACATTATACCTATAATGTATTTGCACTATATTGTTTGCACTGGATTGTTTGCACTAATGTTTTTACCTTTCAGCAACGTTTTCAAGTATGTTGCCCATTGTGTGTATTTCTTTACAGGTACCACAATTTGTCCTCATATTCACTTTATTGTATGGTGGATGGTTGTACTATGCACTTGCCAGATAGACAGCACCTTACTTGTTCTACCTCAAATATACATACTGCCTTTGAGGGCGATTTCAGATCTGACCATTTACGCTGGATCTTGCCCAGATCTGCAAGGTGTTGAAACGATGGCGCAAGCCTCGGATCACCTGCTGGATCACCTCCTTTTTATGCTGGTTCGGGTGGCGGTGTGTGCCATCGTAAATCGTAATCCTGGCGGTCCATCAGCCGCACTATGTATTTCAGTTGTGCAGCAGGGCCTCTCGTCGTGCATGCCTGCGTATTATGTAATCACGTAGACAATAGTACGCTGAGGATTTGTACGCTATTTGTACACTCATGCGTACGTCTTCTAAGAAGTTGCGTACATTTTTAAATGTACACTCGTTATTAGTGTGCGAATGTTCGCTAATAGCACATAATAACGTATATTTTGTACGCAAATACAACGAATCTGTTAGTCGAATATACAAATCTTAGGAAAAGTTTGGCGAATGTTCGGCAAATAATTTTTTGAAGGATTCGCTCATCTCTAGTCATAAATAACATAGCAACAGACAAGCTGATAATTGCTATAAGAAGAATGAGGATCCTGCTCACAAGAGCTTACAATTTATGAGCATAACTGAGACATGGCTGGATGATAGCTATGACTGGGCAGTTAATGTACAGGGTTACAATCTTTTTAGAAAGGATCGTCAAAACCGGCGAGGGGGAGGGGTCTGCCTTTATATAAAGTCCTGTCTAAAGCCCACAATCCGGGAAGATATAAGTGAGGGACATGAAGATGTGGAGTCACTGTGGGTAGAAATAAATGGAGCCAAAAACAATAATAAAATACTAATAGGAGTTTATTATAAACCACCTAATATATCAGAGGCCACAGAAAATCAACTTCTAAATGAAATAGACGAAGCGGCAAATCAGAATGAGGTTGTTATTATGGGGGACTTCAACTACCCAGATATAGACTGGGAAACTGAAACCTGTATATCTCATAAAGGAAACAGGTTCTTGGCAATAACCAAAGACAATTACCTTTCCCAACTGGTTCAGGACCCGACTAGAGGGACGGCCATACTGGACTTAGTATTAACCAATAGACCTGACAGAACAACAGATGTGCAGGTTGGGGGACACCTGGGTAACAGTGACCATAAATAATAACCTTTAAATTGTCATTAAAAAAAGCATTTCTTCAGGGAGGAACAAAAATACCAAACTTCAAAAATGCAAAATTTAGCCATCTAAGAGAGGCCATAGGTCTAACTAACTGGACAAAATCCTCGAAAATAAAAATACAGCCACAAAATGGGATATTTTTAAAAGCATCCTAATATCTAATTGTGAGAGGTACATACCGTATAGGAATAAAATGATAAGAAACAAGAAAAAACCAATGTGGATAAATAGAACTGTAAAAAAAGCAATAAATGACAAAAAGAAAGCATTTAAATCACTAAAACAGGAGGGGAGCGAGGAAGCATTGAAAAACTATAAGGAAAAAAATAGAATTTGTAAAAGACAAATAAAAGCAGCTAAACTAGAGACTGAAAGACTAATTGCTAAAGAGAGTAAAACTAACCCTAAAATGTTCTTCAATTATATAAATACTAAAAAGTATAAATCTGAAGGTGTCGGCCCCTTACAGAGTGGTGAGGGGGAGTAGCAGAGAGCGATGAGGAGAAAGCAAAACTCTTAAATATTTTTTTCTCCACTGTATTCACTGAGGAAAATAAACTGTCAGATGAAATGCAGAATATAAAAGTGAATTCCCCTTTAAAAGTGTCCTGTCTGACCCAGGAAGAAGTACTGGGGCGTCTTAAAAAGATTAAAATAGACAAATCGCCAGGACCGGATGGCATACACCCACGTATCCTAAGAGAATTAAGTAATGTCATCGCCAGACCCTTATACTTGATATTTAAGGACTCTATACTGACAGGGAGTGTTCCACAGGATTGGCGCATAGCAAATGTGGTGCCAATATTCAAAAAGGGTCCAAAAACAGAGCCCGGGAACTATAGGCCGGTAAGTTTAACATCTGTAGTGGGTAAACTGTTTGAAGGTTTTCTAAGAGATGCTATCTTGGAGTACCTCAATGAAAATAAACAAATAACTCCATATCAGCATGGCTTCATGAGGGATCGGTCGTGTCAAACCAATTTAATCAGTTTCTATGAGGAGGTAAGTTCTAGACTTGACCGCGGGGAATCAATGGATATCGAATATCTGGACTTCTCCAAAGCATTTGACACGGTACCACATAAAAGGTTAGTATATAAAATGAGAATGCTTGGCCTTGGAGAAAATGTCTGTATGTGGGTAAGTAACTGGATCAGTGATAGAAAACAGAGGGTGGTTATTAATGGTACATACTCAGATTGGGTCACTGTAACTAGTGGGGTACCACAGGGGTCAGTATTGGGCCCTATTCTCTTCAATATATTTATTAATGACCTTGTAGAAGGCTTGCACAGTAAAATATCAATTTTTGCAGATGACACTAAACTGTGTAAAGTAATTAACACAGAAGAGGACAGTACACTGATACAGATGGATCTGGATAGACTGGAGGCTTGGGAAGAGAAGTGGCAGATGAGGTTTAACACTGACAAATGTAAGGTTATGCATATGGGAAGGAATAATGCAAGTCACCAGTACATACTAAATGGTAAAACATTGGGTAACTCTGACATGGAAAAGGACCTAGGAATTTTAGTGAACAGCAAACTAAGCTGCAGAAACCAGTGTCAGACAGCTGCTGCCAAGGCCAATAAGATAATGGGTTGCATCAAAAGGGGCATAGATGCCCGTGATGAGAACATAGTCCTGCCACTTTACAAATCACTAGTCAGACCGCACATGGAGTACTGTGTACAGTTCTGGGCTCCTGTGAACAAGGCAGACAGAACAGAGCTGGAGAGGGTTCAGAGAAGGGCAACTAAAGTCATAGCTGGAATGGGTGGACTACAGTACCCAGAAAGATTATCATTAAAATTAGGGTTATTCACTTTAGAAAAAAGACGACTGAGGGGAGATCTAATAACTATGTATAAATATATCAGGGGTCAGTACAGAGATCTCTCCCATGATCTCTTTATCCCAAGGACAGTAACCATGACGAGGGGACATCCTCTGCGCCTGGAGGAAAGAAGGTTTGTTCACAAAAATAGAAGAGGATTCTTTACGGTAAGAGCAGTGAGACTATGGAACTCTCTGCCAGAGGAGGTGGTGATGGTAAGTTCAGTAAAAGAGTTCAAGAGGGGCCTGGATGTATTTCTGGAGGGTAATAATATTACAGGTTATAGTTACTAGATATGGGTTGTTGTTGATCCAGGGAGTAATTCTGATTGCCTGATTGGAATCGGGAAGGAATTTTTTCCCCTAAAGTGAGGAAAATTGGCTTCTACCGCACAGGGGTTTTTTTGCCTTCCTCTGGATCAACTTGTAGGAAAACAGGTCGAACTGGATGGACAGATGTCTTTTTTCGGCCTTATAAACTATGTTACTATGTTACTATGAAATACAAAGATATATGGATATATAGTTGCACAACATGTAATAAGCAATAGGAGTAAAAGTAAATCTGGATATATGTGGCGCTATGCCGACTAAAGATAAAAAAGGAAGTCCTTAGTTACACATATTTGCAAATGCGTGATTATGCCCACTCACCAAACTTCACGGTAACTTCCTGTGGAGTGGGTCCCTACACTCATCTATGCCTCTGTTCAGACTAAATCCAAGTCTCCATTATTCAGGGCGTGTGAAACCAGCTAAATAGGAATCCTATCAGGAAGTCCTGGGTGAATGGGCGTCGCTAGGTCCAAAAGGGTTTGCGGGGCCCATTATATATAACAATAAAAAATTCGGACCAGCGATAAATATATATATATTTTCATAAGTGCATATCCATAAAGCAAAATTATAGAAATACAAAGATATATGGATATATAGTTGCACAACATGTAATAAGCAATAGGAGTAAAAGTAAATCTGGATATATGTGGCGCTATGCCGACTAAAGATAAAAAAGGAAGTCCTTAGTTACACATATTTGCAAATGCGTGATTATGCCCACTCACCAAACTTCACGGTAACTTCCTGTGGAGTGGGTCCCTACACTCATCTATGCCTCTGTTCAGACTAAATCCAAGTCTCCATTATTCAGGGCGTGTGAAACCAGCTAAATAGGAATCCTATCAGGAAGTCCTGGGTGAATGGGCGTCGCTAGGTCCAAAAGGGTTTGCGGGGCCCATTATATATAACAATAAAAAATTCGGACCAGCGATAAATATATATATATTTTCATAAGTGCATATCCAAAAAGCAAAATTATAGAAATACAAAGATATATGGATATATAGTTGCACAACATGTAATAAGCAATAGGAGTAAAAGTAAATCTGGATATATGTGGCGCTATGCCGACTAAAGATAAAAAAGGAAGTCCTTAGTTACACATATTTGCAAATGCGTGATTATGCCCACTCACCAAACTTCACGGTAACTTCCTGTGGAGTGGGTCCCTACACTCATCTATGCCTCTGTTCAGACTAAATCCAAGTCTCCATTATTCAGGGCGTGTGAAACCAGCTAAATAGGAATCCTATCAGGAAGTCCTGGGTGAATGGGCGTCGCTAGGTCCAAAAGGGTTTGCGGGGCCCATTATATATAACAATAAAAAATTCGGACCAGCGATAAATATATATATATTTTCATAAGTGCATATCCATAAAGCAAAATTATAGAAATACAAAGATATATGGATATATAGTTGCACAACATGTAATAAGCAATAGGAGTAAAAGTAAATCTGGATATATGTGGCGCTATGCCGACTAAAGATAAAAAAGGAAGTCCTTAGTTACACATATTTGCAAATGCGTGATTATGCCCACTCACCAAACTTCACGGTAACTTCCTGTGGAGTGGGTCCCGAATTTTTTATTGTTATTTTTTTATTGTTATATGTTACTATGAGTGACACAGAAGGTAAAAAGTGTGTCACTCAATGTGTCAATGGTTCTGCCATCGTAACACAATAGAGGAGTAGATATAAAGCTGCATGAACCAGTCACCAGCCAATATTTGTAGTGCATTTGAGTGTGCATGGTGTATGGTGGATAATGTTTGGAAATCATTCTGGATTACAGTGTTACTATACCTATTATACAAGAAAAATGGAAGCTGTTCACACACATTTTTGATCAAACACGTGTCAGTCCCATCTACGAGGTGGCTTCTGCAGATGGGTAACTAACAGTAACAAAACAGCATCTCATGGGCCTAACCAAAACCTACAATGTTCAGGGTGGTGTAGGATCCAACTATATTTAAACACTGCTTAGAAGCCCTGGGCAGATGGGCAGGGAGCGCTTAATCTAAAAGAAGGCAGCCATCCTCCAAACACACAGCAAGAAAATTTAGACTAGCACATCTAAAGTCACACGTGCACATCCATAAAGCTAACATTCAAAAAGCAAACAGAATCTGGCAGCACACTGTTACACATGCAAAAAATAGGAACTAAGGATTATCTGGGATTACAGTGGCACATACCTATTATACATGAAGATTGGATGCCCCTCGCCCACATTTATGATCAAACTTGTGTTGAACCCATCTACTACTGTCAATGTGGTTTCTGCAGATGGGTACCTAACATTAACAAAACTGCATTTCCTGGGCCTAATTTAAGACTACAATGTTCAGGGGGGTGTAGTAACCTACTATTTTTATACTCTCCTTAGAAGCCCTGGGCAGATGGGAGGGGAGTGCTTAATCAAAAAGGAGGCTGTCTACCCATTGACAGTGTGCTGCCACTTATTAATAAGATCTTTTTGGGGGCAGTGCTACAGGGATGCAGTTTGACTATAGCTCTTTGGGTAGCCCTGATCACTAACTCTGGGATTCTCTTGACCATACCCACCAATCTTAAAACTATTGGGCCTCTCCAAAAGGTGACAACTAAATTCTCAATTTAAGTTGGTTTTCCTTTAACTGGAAAGGCAAGAGAAACTGATAATGGACATTAAGAACCCTCTATTTGGTTGGTCACCTAAAGTGCCCTTAGTCAATGTACCGTATGTATAGTTTTATTATGTATATTGCTCTTAGATATAAGAATTCCAATACCAGGGTCGAGACACCAAATGAAAACGTCAGTCTGGCTGATTACAATAGAATAAACAGTTCATCATCTTCCAGAGCCATTAATGTGTATTGATGGCTTCATAAATATCCTCACTCAACATTTTACATTTTCATTACCAAATTGATATTATTTACCGTTATAAGACTAGGATACTTACGGTAAAATCTAAAGAAATATTCAGGGACATAAATTACATTAATTTGGCCATTTAAAAGAGTTATCTCAGTAACAACACTTTAAACATATTACCATCAATATCTAATCAGTGGGGGTCCAACAGTTGTATTGTAAGCCGGGTTGACTGCTAGAAACAGGCGTTTGGTTATAAGTGGTGCTAAGGTAGCATGTGTATCCCAAAGATACCAGTATTACAAATGACATATTGTAGGTCAGGGCCAGGCTACACATTTTTCACTTTTTTTTAAGCCCCTGAGAAGTGGCTCATGATTGACCTCTCACTAATGTGGTAGAGCACATTTCCAAAAAGAGACATGGACTTCTGGAACTGTGACATACTATTGCCTCTTTGCAAAGAATAGGTGCAGACATATGTAGTTATGTAATCTGTTCACAAACCCATCGGGGATCACAGCAGTTGGATCTCCAAGGATCCAATATTGACTGGACAAATTTAACAATGTGCCATCAGCATCTGTAATGAGACAACACCAATAATAAGTCTACTGCACATACTGGACACTATGAAAAGCCTGCACAATGCATTGTTATGGACATATTTGTAACTTGAAGCTCTTGGACCTCCATTCCAAAGCCACAAAATGACTGCGTCCACCACTTACCCCAGCAATGATGACATTTCATTAGACATACTATAAGAGACATTAAACTATATAGGATCTATATAATATCTCTGGGGGAGCAGAGATAGCAGTCCTACCTGGACCCAGTTGCTTGAGAGAGCCAATAAGACAGTTTTATATATGCACATGATAGGTAGGAGCTCTGTACTGGACATAGATGATAAGATGGAAGATTACAGCATTGGTTGACAACAGTCCCATCTGTAAGAGCATTAAGTTACTATAGGTTATGTGTTTATCACAGTCATAGAACCAGGGACATAGAAGGATGCAGCAACAGAAGTTTCATGGAGAACCTGTTTTCTGCCCAAAAATCCCTCTGCGACAAAAGAAGACACCAGAAAGGGATGTGGTTGAGTGGGGCCCTGTTACAGATTCTAACTTGGGCCCCAGGAGCTTCATGTTACATCTCTGCAGAGAATTATGACACAACCATGCTGAATAAAGCTAATGACAACTTTTTTAATTTTCACAGGAGCAGAGAAGTAAGGCTACTTGGTACATTATGAATAATGAGAACAGATAGAGTTGTCAGGGAAAGGGTGCATGGGGAGTGCATGATTTATTCTGTAAATTTCAGATGCTAAATGTTTCTTATTTTCTCTGCCATATACATACAGGTACAAGCTTATCCTTTAAAAAAATATATAAAATGTAACATCCAAATAAACTGTGACTTTTGCTCCTGAATAATTAGGAATAAACCCAGTTCCAACATGATGGGATTCAGTGGGATAAAGGATTAATTTTTGTAAAATGTATTCATTTTTTTAATAAAGTCAAAGTAAAAACGTGAAGTGAAAGGAAAAATCCACAATTACACAAAATTGTGTAATAAAAGTTTAAATAAGTCAAGTAACGTGATAAAAGTTTTGCTTTACTGCTTTTTTATAGAGTACTAGTTATTTCACTTTGTTCGATTGTTGTGCATAGCTGGTATGAAAAATGGAAAATTTCTGCTGGTTTGGACCATGCAGCAGGTCCATTCTTTTGTCTAGTATGTGACTTAACAGCTTAGTTCTAAGTGGGAAACTGTCATGTAAATTCCCATAATGCTCTGTTCTCTAATAACAAGCAACATAAAAAGTTGTCTGCTAAAGGAAATTAATAAAACTTACTAATGTACTTTAATAATGAAATCTGCCGTTGTGTTTGATGTCAGTGCCCCTCTCGTGGTCCAGGAAGCTGCTTTGCGTGAGTGATATGATGAGGGCTTGCAGTCTGGCTCAGTTCATTAGTTAACTTTTTCAACTTTTCCTTTATGGCTAATGAACTGAGATAGACAACCAGCCTCTAATAGGCAGATTTCTGAATGTAAGTACATTAATAAGCATTATACATTTTGAATGTCACTAGAGATGAGCGAATTTTTAAAAAATTCGATTCGGCTGGTTCGCCGAATTTTCCAAAAAGATTTGCTTCGATCCGAATAAATTCATTGCGAATCGCTCGGAAGAGGGGAGAGTGTCTGGTTAATAGGAAAAGGTCAGAATTGCGACTCCAGAATCAAGTTGCTGCTGATGGAGCTGGTACTGCTCTTAACCCCCCCACAGCAGCCATGGCAGTGGTACGTGAGCGCTGAGGGGCCCGACGGTCAGACCTGCGAGAGGATGGACGACGACGCAGATAGGCAGCAGCCAACTGAGTACATAGGATGTCTCTATAGTACTTCAGTTTGTCCTCCCTCTCAGCAGGTGAAAAAAGGCCCCCATTTTAGACTGGTAGCGAGGGTCCAAGAGGGTGGAGAGCCAGAAGTCATCCCTCTGCCGTATGGTGAATATTCGGCTGTCACTACGTAAGCAAGTGAGCATGCATCGGGTCATTTGCGCAAGTGACTTGGAGGGACTCCCTGCCTCCAACTACACTGTATACTGCCATGGTGTCTCTGGGTCATCTGTCTCATCTTCCTCATCTCCCTCTACCTCCTCTGGCTGCTCCTGCTCCTCCTCTTCTGTCACCTGGGTAGAAAAACCACTAAATGCTTGTGCTCAAATGTCCTCCTTCAGTTCAGCCCCCACTGGACTCATGTGGCCGTGAGATGCAGTCTCCACGTCTCCAGTCCCCTGACCAGAAAGATTTTGCAGCATCTGTTCCAGGACATGAAGCAGTGGAATGACTTTGTTCATACCGTAGTCCTGGTGACTGACAAATAACGTGGCCTCCTCAAAGGGCCTGAGCAAGCAGCAGGTGTCACGCATGAGCTGCCACTGGCTGACATCAAAATTACACACGGGAGTACTCCTGTCCGCTTGGATCATTAAGAAATCATTTATGGCCTTTCTCTGTTCGTACAGTCGGTCCAACATATGGAGGGTAGAATTCCAACGGGTGGAAACGTCACATATCAGCCTATGTTGGGGGATGCCATTCTGCCGCTGCAGCTCAAGGAGGGTGTGCTTGGTGGTTTAGGAATGGCTGAAGTGCATGCAAAGTTTCCTGGCCATTTTTAGAATGTTTTGCAGTTGGGTATAAGACTTGAGGAAACGTTTGACAACCAGATTAAATACGTACGCCATGCAGGGCACATGGATCAGCCCTCCTTGGCGCAGCACGGACACCATGTTCTTTCCGTTATCTGTCACCATGGTTCCGATTTTTAGTTGTTGCGGAGAAAGCCAGCAATCGATTTCTTCTTTCATGACGCGGAGCAGTTCCTCCCCTGTGTGACTTTGTTTGCCCAGGCAAACCAGGCATAGAACTGCATGACACCGCCCTGCCCTGCACATGTGGTATGCTGGAGGAGCGCTATGACTTGGCCCTGCAGTGCAGGCTGAGGTGGTAGAGAAGGAGCCGGACATTAGCGCAGGATCAGCAGTTTGACAATGAGGAGGAGAAAGTGGCATCACCTGTTCAAGTTGCTTGTGTGGCTGGGCAGGAAGCACATTGACCCAGTGGGCCGTAAAGGACATGTACTGGCCTTGACCGTAGTTACAACTCCACACGTCGGCGCTGCCGTGCACTTTGGCAGACACCGAAAGGCTCAAGGACTGGGCAACCTTCTCTTTTACATATTTGTGTAGGGCTGGGACTGACTTTTTGGCAAAGAAATGACGGCGTGGGACTCTCCACCTCGGCTCGGCACAAGCCATCAGTTCTCTGAACGGTGCAGAGTCCATCAGTTGAAAAGAGAGGGACTGCAGCACGAGCAACTTGGACAGGATCACGGTCAGCTTCTGTGCTGTAGGATGGCTGAACGCGTACTGCTGTCACTTTGCAATCGTCTCGGTGAACGACTGCTGCCGTAATGAGTGGCGAGGAATAAGAGGAGGAGGAGCAGGAGCATCTGGAGCGGTAGATAATGACAGACAGCTCCCTTCGGCAGAGGTGCTGGAGCCTTGACTGCCTGAAATAGGATGCATGCCACTGGGTGATGCTGCTGTTGCTGCTGCCGACTGGACCGCCACATCTGAGCCACGGTTCTCCCAGGCCACTTTGTGGTGACGCTGCATATGTTGGAGTAGGGCCGTGGTGCCAACATTAGCACCCTGGCCACGCTTCACTTTCTGACTACAGATTCTACATATAGCCATGTTCACCTCCTCAGGCATCTTAACAAAAAAATTCCACACCGTCGAGTAGGCAATTTTACCACCAACACTCCTCACTGACTGAGTGGTACCTCCACTGCCTGGCTGAGCCACTGCGCCACTCTTTTCAAGGCCGGAAGGCACCTGAGAATAGTGCGGACTACCCTGTGCCCGTTTGGCTCCCGACCTCGCACTGCTGCCACTCCGCTGACTAAAGGCCACAGTACCGACTTGCTGCCTGCACCGCTGCCTGACACGCAAGCTGTCAGTCTCGTCTACAGATGATGATAATGATGATGAAGCCCTTGCTTCACTCGGCTCCCAAGTGCGATCGGCTACATCATCATCAACTACAGTTTGCACGTCGCTAATGTCCTCCTCAACTGTCTCGGTGTACAAAGCCTAACTGCTCTTAATATCACCTCCCACTACACTCCCCTCATCAGTACTTGACCGCCTACTGGAAGGAGCGGTTTTCTGCCCCACCTCTTGGCTTCCAAGTGGCTGCTGACTGTCCTCAAGTAGTTTGTCCTCGCTGTATAGTGGTGCAGATCCCATAGCATATAGTACTTCTCTAGCTGAGGGAACCGAAAAGGACACAGGTAGGTTGAGGACCGGTGAGGGCACTGGAGCTGCTCCAGGCCCATGCCAACTAAGGGTTGTGTCTGACGAACCCACCGACTCTTGGCTGGGGGTTTCAGATGTCATATGGGAGGAAGTGGATGACCGAGTCAACCATTCAAGAACATCTGGGTTGGTGGTCAACACACGACCACTAGATGACACTGGTAGCTGTGGCCTCGCCGAGTGACCCCTAATGCCACGTCCCCTTCCTCTGCTGAGACCTGTGCCTATTCCAGAAACATTTGTGCCACTGCCCCTCCCCTGTGAAGGGCCTGTCACCCCTATGTCTGACATACTGTTTGATAAAAAATGTAAAATAAACGGAAATTAAGAATCCCCCCAAAAATATACTTTGCTCACTGCCTTGCACAACTGCTTAACTATTTCTTTAAGAAATACCGTCACCCACAGAATGGGTTAAAAATGGGTTGCTGAACTGCAGTACTATGGGTTACTGCACAGCACTACACACTATATAATGATTTTCTTTTTCTATGGCGACTGACACTGCAAATAGTTATTTAAAATGAACAACCCCACAAACACGGATTCACTGTTTTTTTGGCAATTCAACTTCACTGAAGAAGTTAGCACTATATGGCGCTTGTCTCTTTTGATGGCGAATAAAGCCGCAAATAGTTATTTAAAATGAACAAGCCCACAAACATGGATTCACTGTTTGTTTGGCAAGTCAACTTCACTGACTACGTTAGCACAATATCACGCTTTTCTGTTTGGATGGCGAATAACGTCGCAAATAGTTATTTAAAATGAACAAACCCACAAACACGGATTCACTGTTTTTTTGGCAATTCAACTTCACTGACTACGTTAGCACTATATCACACTTTTCTGTTTGATTGGCAAATAACGCCGCAAATAGTTTTTTAAAATTAACAAACCCACAAACACGGATTCACTGTTATTTTGGCAAGTCAACTTCACTGACTACGTTAGCACTATATCACGCATTTCTGTTTGGATGGCGAATAACTCCGCAAATAGTTATTTAAAATGAACAACCCCACAAACACGGATTCACAGTTTTTTTGGCAATTCAACTTCACTGAAGAAGTTAGCACTATATGGCGCTTGTCTGTTTGGATGGCGAATAAAGCCGCAAATAGTTATTTAAAATGAACAAGCCCACAAACACAGATTCACAGTTTTTTTGGCAAGTCAACTTCACTGACTATGTTAGCACAATATCACGCTATTCTGTTTGGATGGCGAATAACGCCCCAAATAGTTATTTAAAACTTACAACCCCACAAACACGGATTCACTGTTTTTTGGCAAGTCAACTTCACTGACTACATTAGCACAATATCACGCCTTTCTGTTTGGATGGTGAATAACGCCGCAAATAGTTATTTAAAATGAACAAACCCACAAACTCAGATTCACTGTTTTTTTGGCAATTCAACTACACTGAAGAATTTAGCACTATATGGCGCTTGTCTATTTGTATGGTGAATAACGCTGCAACTATTTTTTTCACATTTACAAGCTGCCAATCACGGATTATATATGTTTTTCCCCAAACACAACCCAAAAGATTTTTTTTAATGTTTTTTTTTTTATTATTATTTTTTTATGGGTTTTTTTTTTTTTAAATTTTTTTAATGTACCCCAAACAAGGCTCTGACCCTCTTACTGCACTGCAAAAAGCGACACTAGTGCTGCTTCTTTGAATAAAGCACCCCAAAACAGCCTTTAGAATATCGTCTTTCTCCTATCTCTGCAATTCAGATTATCTATCCCTGATCTCCTTATTTCTTTTCTTTAGTTTTTCTATCACTTGCCCTATCTCTCCTGACGTCTGTCTCTGGTCTAAAATCAATAGCAAATGGTGGATTCCAGCGCTGCAGAGCTATTTATAGGGCTCACAGGACCTGGCTGGCTGCTAATTGGCTACATGTCTGCATGTGATCGCATTGTGGGTTTTTACTCCGTTGCGAATTGAATTTTCCATGAAATTCGTAACGAATTCCACTTCGTCAGCTTCGATTCGCTCATCTCTAAATGTCACCAAACTACCCTTTCAAAATAGAAACAATATCAGTGAAGTCAAATTATTTATAACATGACTTAAAGAGGACCTCAAACCTCTCCTGAAATATCTGTTTTAGTAAATACTTGTATTTCAATTGAAATGATTCTAGACCATCTACTTAAAACCATGTTATTTCATTTGGGACTTACAATTATTCTTCTAAACCATATTTTCCTACACAGGCTGATATTGACAGCACTAATTGCAGTGTATAGGGAATGTGTGAATGATGGGCAGGGGAATGAGATAAAGTAGAAAAAATAACAGCAGATTCCTTTACTGGCCAGCAAACTGTTAAACCCATCTAAGTCGAGATACATAGCCTTACAAGGCAGGTTTCAAAAATGGTTTCCCAGTCTCCCAATATCCTTTAACCCTTTCGCGCCCGGAGGTTTTTTCGGTTATGCATTTTCGTTTTGCGCTCCCTGCCTTCAAACAGCCATAACTCTTTTATTTTTCTGTTCACATAGCTGTATGAGGGCTTATTTTTTGTGGGACAAGTTGTACTTTCCAACGCCACCATTTAATATTGCATATGGTGTAGTGGGAAGCAGGAAAAAAATGTCAAAACCGGGTGAAATTGCAAAGAAAACGCTATTCCGCTACAGTTCTACGGGTTTCTTATTTACAGCGTTCGATGTGCATTAAAACTGATCCGTTACTTTCATTCTACTGGTCAGTACGAATCCGGCAATACCTAATTTGTATAGTTTTTCCTGCGTTTTCATAGTGATAAAATAATTAGAAAGTTGCCCTTTTTTTTTTTTTTTTCCTTGTCAAATCTTGACCCCTATAACTTTTTGGTATTTATGTGTACAGAGCTGTATGGGGGCTCATTTTTTGAGGGACGATCTGAAGTTTTTATTGATACCATTCTGGGGTGTGTATGACTTTTTGATCACTTTTTATTTAATTTTTTTTAGAAAAAAAAAGCTACAAAAAATGTCAAATCGCCATTTGGACGCTTTTTTCCACCACACAATTCGCCGTATTGGAATTTTTTAAAATATATTTTAAAAGTACAGGCGTTTTTGGTCACAGTGATACCCATGATGTCTATATTTATTGTTATTTAGGTATTTATTCTTTAATTATACGGAAAGGGGGGTGATTTGAACTTTTATATCTTTTTTATTTTTTATATATTTTTTAACATTTTTTTTTAATTTTTCTTTTACTATTTGAAAGCTCAAATATGGTTTTATATATTGTGGCTTTTTTTTTTCTTTATGAGCAATCAGGGATTTTATAGACTCAGAAATCCAAGAATTGCTCATTTCTTATCCTGGCCTGCCATCTAGTGGCCAGAATAAGAATTGCACTTTGAAAACTGTAATCCTCACCAGCGAGGATTACAGTTTTCATATGGTGTACAGACACCCCGATTGGCCACACGCATTTCCTTCTGTAGTGAAGACCTCTATATAACAAGCAGCAATGTCACCTTCAAAAGATGCTGAGCCAGCTCAGAAGACTAAGGCTCAGTCTATGCTATAAGGCCAATATCCAAAAAGTTGTCCTCACAGTAATCTCAATCCTCCTCCCTCTTATTCCTCCACCTGCTCTCTCTCCTCTTTTGACCCTATAACAGAGGAAGAAGTCTCCAGGCTTCTCTCTTCTTCTTGGCCCACGACCTGTAGCAGCGATCCTATTCCATCACACCTCCTCCAGTCCCTCTCCCCGGCTGTCATCACTCACCTAACTACAATTTTTAACCTATCTCTCTCTTCTGGTATTTTTCCCTCCTCTTTCAAACACTCTGTTATAACCCCACTACTAAAAAAACATCTCTTGACCCGACCTGTGCTGCTAACTACAGACCGGTTTCTAATCTCCCTTTCATCTCTAAACTCCTTGAACGTCTTGTCTACTCTCGCTTAATAAGCTATCTCTCTGCTAACTCTCTTCTTGACCCCTTACAATCTGCCTTTCGCCCTCTTCACTCTACAGAAATTGCCCTTACTAAAGTGTCTAACGATCTCCTAACAGCAAAAAGAAATGGGGATTATTCTCTACTGATTCTTTTGGATCTCTCTGCAGCATTTGACACAGTAGACCATAAACTCCTCCTCACCATGCTCCACTCGATTGGCCTTAAAGACACTGCTCTCTCTTGGTTCTCTTCCTATCTCTCTGGCCGCTCCTTTAGTGTATCCTTCACTGGTTCTTCTTCTCCTCTCCCTCTTGATGTTGGCGTTCCTCAGGGTGCAGTACTAGGTCCTCTACTCTTCTCCGTCTATACAGCCCCCATTGGATGGACTATCAGTAGATTCGGCTTTCAGTACCATTTCTATGCTGATGACACCCAACTATACACTTCATCCCCTGAAATCACCCCTGCTTTACTCCAAAACACCAGTAATTGTCTGGCAGCTGTCTCTAACATCATGCCCTCTCTGTATCAAAAACTAAACCTCTCCAAAACTGAACTTCTTGTCTTTCCCCCATCTACCAACCCACCTAATCTTGATATTTCAATCTTGGTCTGTGGTACTATCATAACTTCGGTGCAACGTGCCCGCTGTCTCGGGGCCACATTTGACTCTGATCTTTCCTTTGTTCCCCATATTCAATCACTTACACGCTCTTGTCGTCTGCACCTCAAGAACATTGCCAGAATCCGCCTTTTTCTTACGGTGGAAACGGCAAAAACTCTTGTTGCCTTGATTCACTCGTCTTGACTACTGCAATGCATTACTAATCGGTCTCCCTCTCTCTAAACTCTCCCCCCTTCAGTCTGTCCTAATTGCTGCAGCCAGGCTCATCTATCTGTCCTCCCATTACAGTGATGCTACTATTCTATGCCAGTCACTTCACTGGTTGCCCATCCACCACAGAATACAGTTCAAACTTCTCACCCTCACCCACAAAGCTCTCCACAGTGCGGCCCCTCCATACATCTCTTCCCCCATCTCCGTCTACCATCCTACTCGTGCTCTCCGTTCTGTTAGTGACCTAAGATTAATATCCTCCATAATTCGTACCTCTCAGCCCGTCTTCAAGACTTTTCTCGAGCTGCACCTACTCTCTGGAATGCTCTGCCCCTGAATATTAGGTCAATGCACAACTTCCCTACCTTCAAACGTGCCCTAAAAACACATCTTTTCAGGCAGGCTTAATGACCTTTCCCCAACTAAAACGCTCCCCCACCAACTCCTCTGGCCTGAACTCGATCCTCTAATAGTCCCAAATCTGAAGCAGATCAGCCAGCACCACACCTTTCACTACAATTATGGCTCGAATCCTACTTATCACAATCAACCACCTTATGTGTCACCCCCTATTCCTCATAGATTGTAAGCTCTTGTGAGCAGGGCCCTCACTCCTAGTGTTTCAGTTGTATATTAGCCAGTCATTTTTGTATTGTACAAGAACCCTATGATTTTGTAAAGCGCTGCGGAATATGGTGGCGCTATATAAATAAATATTATTATTATTATTAGTTTATAGACTGCACCTTTCTCAGGTTGGCCTCTCTGATTAGGTCAGTTACATAAGTGGCTAGGCCAGGCTAGAAACCTAATACCTAGTCCTCAGCCATGAGGCCCATGAAGGAAAGATGACTTGTAATTACACTGCACCGCCAAAACTTTCACGACTATGTGCAGTGTAATGAAGAGGAAGTAGTGCTCCGTTGAGTGCAGACTCCTCAGAACCCCACTGATCATAAATATATATATACTGTATATACTGTATATATATATATATATATATATATATATATATATATATACTCCCTGCCCAACTCATTTAAGATATGTTTATCATCACAAATCATTAACTCTTTGCCCACTATAAGTATCCTAGTGGGAAACTACAAGTACCTCTCTATAATGTCCTGTACGCTGCTTATACACATGGCATCTTTTTCTGAAAGTCATCTGAAATGACTGGTACACTTAAAGCAAAAGCTTTGTTGACCTTCCAAGATGTACATCTTAAAGGGGTTCTTTGAGAATGCTATAAAATGGCTGCAAGCAACCTGCCCTAGCATGTGAGCAGTACTGTCTGCCTCCACCTGCAGGGCTGCCTAGGGGACAGGGCCTTACACACTACACTCTGACACTTTTGTATACTACATGTTGATGAGCGTTCCTGTTAGGCTATTCAGTCATGATAGCATATGATAGGCAGGATCATCATTACCATCGATTGTACAGCACTGTAGTGTGTAGTGAGGCACTGCCACCTCAGCCTGCTAAACAGCTCTGCAGGTGGAGGTCCTGCTCACATTCTAGAACAGGTTGTTGGTGGACATTTTAACTTATTCCTGGAGAACTCCTTTAAGTATAACTTTTAGTGTTGAGCGAGCATGCTCGGCCGAACTTGCTGTTCGGCCGAGCATGTACTAGAGCGCAATGCTCGCAATGCTCGAGTCTTTTCCCCGCACGTTTGTTCGCTGCTATGAAGCGAATAAACGTGTGGGAGAGTACTGGAATTCACTGTAATGTTGATTTGTACGCTAATGCTACGCATTGTATGCTAATGCATATGAATTTGTATGCTAATGCTACTCATTGTACACTAATGCTTACGAATTTGTATGCTAATGCTACGCATTGTACGCTAATGCGTACAAATTTGTATGCTAATGCTACGCATTGTACGCTAATGCGTACAAATATGTATGCTACTGCTACGCATTGTACGCTAATGCATACAAATTTGTATGCTAATGCTACGCATTGTACGCTAATGCGTACAAATTTGTATGCTAATGCGTACGAATTTCTATGCTAATGCTACGCATTGTGCGCTAATGCGTACAAATTCAGTTAATTAGCATACTTTTACGAGTGAAAGGAGTAAAAGAGGAGAAGTCGCGATTCTGACCTTTTTCTATTAACCAGACACCCTCCCCTCTTCTGAACGGCGGGTGCCTGGTTTAGTCCAATAGACTAACATTATGTTCGGGTGGTTGGCTGAGCACTCGAGCACCCCTGGGGCTCGGCCAGAGCACCCGAGCATACGAGCACAGAGGTGCTTGCTCAACACTAATAACTTTAGGTACTGCTAAATGGCCAACAGGCTTTATTAAAGGAAGCTGGGCAGCCACATATACACATTAGAACCTGTAGAACACTATGTTGTCCCATGGGTCAGCATAAAATTTCAGCAAAACCACAGCCTCAATGTTTGGAGAAAAAAGTTATATAAGACTTGACCTGATAACAAGAATTCCTATCCAGCTCATTCATAAATATAGCAAAATTATATGGCATATCATATATTATAGTCATATCATATGACAGGCAATAAAATAAGATGCTTAAATAATGTCACGCTGTGTTAAGGTTGTTTCATGCAGTGTCTTGACAAAAAGAAGCATAGTGACTAGTGTCCGCACAGCTACTCTCTGGAGATAAACAAACTGATTTGTACAAATCGATTCATGTTATCAAACAAGGTTTGGCACCTGTGATGGGGGTGTCCCTGAAGCTGAGGACGCTCCCCTGGTTGGAGGACCTACCCTGATAATCTCGCTTCTTAGCTTCTGCTCTGAGTAATGGTGCAAGCACAGAAACTTTGTTTCAGCTACTGAAGCAGTGATTGCAGAATAAGAAACTAAACAAAAATCACAGAAAAAAAAATTAAAAAAACAAAGATAAAAACATCCTGCATGATATGATAAATAAATATGTGGATGTCAATGGCTACATTTATGAAAAAAATTACAGAAAAAAATAATAATGCACTAACAAAATAGATGCAAGCATTATATATAGACTAAGCCCACATTCTGAATCTGAGACTCTTGGCCAATATATTTTGATCAAAACACATCTGTGCCCATCTACCCCCACCAAGGTGATTAGGTGGTACATGTAGGTGTGCTTGTTCCTCCTTTCATTGGTTGCTGATGCACACAGAGGTAACTAGAAGAAGCACACTATATGTGCAGGGTCTGCGCTCCTAACCATAGATGCACAACTGCATAGGTAGGTTTAGCTTAGGACCTGCCTGACCTGAGACCACTTTGGCGGGGGGTAGTTGTGTTTTGATCAAAATATAATGGCTAAGAGTCTCAGATTTTATCATATCAGAATGAGGGCCTAGTCTATATATAATGCTTGCATCTATTTTGTTAGTGAATTATTATTATTTTTTCTGTGATTTTTTTTTCATTGCAGAATGAGAGCCTCTGTGATTGTGTTGCTGCTTGGAGCGGCAGTGTAGGTGCAGGATTGTCAGGGCTGGTCAAGATGCTAGGCAGGGGAAGCATCCTCAGATTTGGGAACACCTTGTTGCAGGGGCAGAATCCTGCTTGATGAGAAGAATTAATTCTTACAACCTTTAAGGCCAAGATAAATAGTCCCATATACCATAGTGCTTAGGTAAATTTCACTATAATGTGTTTAGAAAAAGGAGTTTACACAATGCCCAGCTAATGCTATACAGTGCCCATATAAATAGTCCCACATGGTGTTGAGGGGAACTCAATGGGTTCGTTCGCAGGAGATCAGATCGGCTGTCCAAATTAACAGACGTGGGTGCGCACTCAATAACTCGAGACGGACGCAAATATCAGTTTGGAGTCATCCTCACGTCAGGGGCTCTCAGGTGGTCTGGGGCTGACTCAGTTTATTACCAAACTTATATACACAGAAAGAAAGGCGGGACATTTCCCAACAAGCCAGTAAGAGTTAAACACATATAGTCTTTGTTCTTCTTGAGACACATCGTGGTCAGTCCAGCACAGGGTCTTGGGGGATGGTCTGTATCAGGAAGTGGACACCACCCTTGAACAGTTATACAGCTGCATAGGTATTCACAGAACTGATGTTATTTTGTAAGGGAAAATAGAAATAGATACATGTGTATACAAATGGCATCATACTGTGAGGGGAAAATTCAGCATTTCAACTGATCTACCTTCACAATGGAACACATGAATAGCAAGATGCATCAGTCCATGCCATCAAGAGTAGAGATGAGCGAGTAGTGAAATATTCGAAAGTTCGAAATTCGATTCGAATAGACCGCGAAATTCGACTATTCGACCGAATATCGAATCCCATTAAAGTCTATGGGAAAAAAATGCTCGCCACTTGGAAATCTCAATTCGACCACTTGGAGGTCACCAAGTCCACCCTGAAACCTCAGAAAAGGATGCCAACACTGCTGGAATGCAACTAGGACAGCAGGGGAAGCATGTCTGGGTGCATATAACGCGCCCAAGTCGCACTATTACGCCACTATCACAGCCTCTCAACAATACACTCCAAAGACAATGTAACCTCTCTGTAAAGTGAGACCATACAAGGAAACCTTCTTTCCTCTACATTGCCATGGACCCCAAGCCAAACTAGACAAAAAAGAAGATAAAATTCTGCACCCCTTAAAATCACGTTGCCTATGACAACCACAGATGGCATAGGCAAGGGGGAAAGCAATCAAGCCATCACTATTTTTCCCTCTGTGCCATCCCTGCCTTGCCCAGGCACATGTCCCAAAACATCATCCACGCCCGAGTAACACGGTTACTGCAAAAGGCCATTTGACCACCAACACTTTGGTTTGAGGCCGGGGATGCTACATCTCCCTGACGGCACACTGGGTGAATGTTGTGGAGGCGGGGACGGGCAAACCTGCTACCCCACCCAAGTTTTGGGCCTTGGTTCTGTCTGGATTTCCGCAACCCTTACAGACAGCTCGGCAAACCCCTCCTTCTCCTTCTAGATTCTCCTTTTAAATCTGTCCACCACCCAGTCAAGTCCACAAAGTCCAGTCTCGTCGATCGCCTGCAGAAACTGCAGGACCTCACTCTGACCCTCCTTCCTCCCACCCTGCCCAATGTTATCAACCCAGTGTTCCCACCCATGCAAGAATCGCAGGAGCTATCTGAGGATTTTGTTTGTTCTGATGCCCAAACACTGGAGCAAGCTCCATCTCTAGCTGATGGTGGTGTGGAACGGGCACTAAAGTGTAAAATGATTAGGGACGATGATGAGACACAGTTGCCAGCAAGGGAGGCTGTTGTAGCAAAGTGAGGCAGTGTAAGAGGAGGTGGTTGAGTATGACGAAGTCAGTGACCCGACCTGGCCCAGTGTCATGTCTAGCAGGTAAAGCAGTGGGGATGTTGAGGGATGCGTAGGACCGCAAAAGGCAGGAAGAGGCCGTGGGCTGGCCAGAGGCTCATGGAGAAGGCAGGCTAGAGCCCGCAGGGCCGCATCTCTTCCCTATAACAGGCCCCCACACAAAGCTCTCCCATCGAGGGCTCTTAGGTCCTTGTTGTGAAAATATTTTAATGAGTGCGCAAAGTTAGCTTGAGGTGAGCCCTCGAAAAAATTATATGGAGGCCCAAGAGGTGAGCCCTCGAAAAAATAATGTGGAGGCCCAAGAGGTGAGCCCTCGAAAAAATTAAGTGGAGGCCAAAGAGGTGAGAGCTCTTAAAAATTGTATTAAGGCCCAAGAGGTGAGCCATAATAAAAATTGTTTGTAGGCCCAAGAGGTGAGCCCTCTTAAAAATTGTTTGTAGGCCCAAGAGGTGAGACCTCTTAAAAATTATGTGGAGGCCCAAGAGGTGAGACCTCTTAACAATTGTATTAAGGCCCAAGAGGTGAGCCATAATACAAATTGTTTGTAGGCCCAAGAGGTGAGACCTCTTAAAAATTGTTTGTAGGCCGAAGAGGTGAGGCATGAGAAAAATTGTTTGTAGGCCCAAGAGGTGAGACCTCTTAAAAATTATGTGGAGGCCAAAGAGGTGAGACCTCTTAAAAATTGTTTGTAGGCCCAAGAGGTGAGACCTCTTAAAAATTGTTTGTAGGCCCAAGAGGTGAGACCTCTTAAAAATTATGTGGAGGCCCAAGAGGTGAAACCTCTTAAAAATTATGTGGAGGCCCAAGAGGTGAGACCTCTTAAAAATTGTTTGTAGGCCCAAGAGGTGAGGCATGAGAAAAATTGTTTGTAGGCCCAAGAGGTGAGACCTCTTAAAAATTATGTGGAGGCCCAAGAGGTGAGACCTCTTAAAAATTATGTGGAGGCCCAAGAGGTGAAACCTCTTAAAAATTATGTGGAGGCCCAAGAGGTGAGACCTCTTAAAAATTGTTTGTAGGCCCAAGAGGTGAGGCATGAGAAAAATTGTTTGTAGGCCCAAGAGGTGAGACCTCTTAAGAATTATGTGGAGGCCCAAGAGGTGAAACCTCTTAAAAATTATGTGGAGGTCCAAGAGGTGAGACCTCTTAAAAATTGTTTGTAGGCCCAAGAGGTGAGGCATGAGAAAAATTGTTTGTAGGCCCAAGAGGTGAGACCTCTTAAAAATTGTTTGTAGGCCCAAGAGGTGAGACCTCTTAAAAATTATTGGAGGCCCAAGAGGTGAAACCTCTTAAAAATTATGTGGAGGCCAAAGAGGTGAGACCTCTTAAAAATTATGTGGAGGCCCAAGAGGTGAGACCTCTTAAAAATTGTTTGTAGGCCCAAGAGGTGAGCCATAAATATATATATTTTTTTTTACGGAGCAATTCTAAGGCGGTAAAGGAGGAGGAGGAGGAGGT
>ONZH01018440.1:0-82586 GCA_900303285.1 Rhinella marina
TTTTTGATCACCTGCTATTACACTTTTTGTAAGGCAAGGTGACCCAAAAATGTCTGTTTTGGCACAGTTTTTTTTTTTTTTTTTTTACTGCGTGCACCTGACGGGGTGGATCATGTGCTATTTTTATAGAGCCGGTCGATACGGACGCGGCGATACCTAATATGTCTATTTTTTTTTTTTCACTATTTTTTACAATTTTTTTATATTATTTTGTAAAAATGACGTTTTTTTGGGGGGGGGGAAACTTGAAACTTTTTTTTTGTAAAACTTTATTTTTTTCACTTTTTTTAACTTTCTTATTTTACACTTTTTTTTCACTTTTGGGGGTCTGATCCCCTTACAATGCATTACAATACTTCTGTATTGTAATGCATTGGCTGGAAGTGTATTACTCAATGTAATACACTTCCAGCACACTGCCTGTGAGATCCAGGGGGCTGGATCTCACAGGCTTCCGTAGATAGCAGCCGGATGCCTAAGGAAGGCATTCGGCTGCTATCTCAGCCATCGGGTCCCCGTCACAGCAGCGCGGGGACCCGATGGCAACCCCTTCCCACCGCATGTGCCGCGGTCAGCGCTGACCGCGGCACATGAAGGGTTAATGCACCGGCATCGGTGTTTTCACCGATGCTGGTGCATACATCAGGGGTCCGGCTACTGGGCACAGCCGGACCCCCGCCGCTAATCGGGCGGGCGCAGCTCCTGCACCCGCCCGATCAGCGCGCCGTAGCACTACGGCGCTGGTCGGGAAGTCACTTCCCGCAGCGCCGTACATGTACGGCGCTGGTCGGGAAGGGGTTAAACTGAGAAGAATCGATACCGTACCGGTTGATGCTACAGTTTTTCCAAATCCATTCCGGCTGTTGTCACCACCACACATGCTAGCCCAGGGGGCACTCCTCTGGTTCTTCCAGCTCAACCTCCTTCCCCCTGAGCCTGCCCCCCACCTACAGGCCCTCTCTCCAAACAATTTACCCGGATAGGGGACGTATTAGATATTGTACTGATGTTTTTTTTGGTTCTTTTTTTAATTGCCTCCTGACCTGTGATAGGCAGAGCATGGACACTTCCCCTTAGCTGCAGTAGGAAAGACACTCTCCTGGCCAGAGTAAGCTCTTTTTCCTTTTCCGTGGTCGAAAAATCCATGAAATATATGGTCCCAAGATAGGGGACGTATACGATTTTAAACTGAGAAGAATCGATACCACACATGCCCCACTAGGAGAATTTGGGGTAATGGTGGGATTAGGCAGCCTCAGAGGCATCCATGCATGCTGCCCCTGCTGTTTCCTGTCCATTTCCGTGGTGTTTCCATCATTTTCTGAGGTTTCCAGGTTTTCACCCAGCCTTCCCTAGGCAGAGCCTTGGTCCCCTGCAAAAATGCTCGAGTCTCCCATTGACTTCAATGGGGTTCGTTATTCGAAACGAGCACCCGAGCATCGGGAAAAGTTTGACTCGAATAACGAGCACCCGAGCATTTTAGTGCTCGCTCATCTCTAGTCAGGAGAGTTCACAATAAAAAAAGGAAAAGCATGGAGAAGATTTACATGAGGTAAGAAACTACATCAGCATATCTGTTAAAAACCATAGCAATTCCGGGATACCCCTTTAATGTCTAGGTGGAATTTTATTACTCGAATTTTATGCTGGTCATTGATTCAGCATTTTATAATAAAATTAGATAGAAAATGAAAGCATTATTACAAATAATAATAATAATAATAATAATAATAATAATAGTATAGTCATAGTATTAATATGAACACTTCTTTACAAGTGGAATTTTGATATTTCCTGCAGAAAAAAATTAAAAATATTTGGAACAAAAAGAAAATCTCAATTCTGTATGGATATGGTAGATTTTATATAATAAATTATTATAGTATATATATATATATAATAAATTAATTATCTCCACATTATGAAATGCATTTAAATCATAATGACAAGGATTGCAGAAGAGCAGGCAGTAAAAAAGGGGTCACCATGACTACTGTTGCAGCAACTGTTGGCACTCCTCCAGACCTACCAGACCCTGAAATATTTCTGACCTAGCGGCAGTGCTTTACTCCCACCTGGAGCCTATGCCATAGCTGTCCATATATATGACATTGAAGCTGGCTGTCAGACCACAAATATGTTTTCCAACAGATAAAACATATAGGACTGTGTGAGACAAGTATAGTTAGATGCACAATTAAAATATCCATGTGGGTGCTTTTGTTTAGATCACAACCAACAACTGGGTGAAACAGCCAACAACACTGATCATTTTGTTGGGATCACACATTGACCAGCATCAGAAACTTGGCATCCTACAGATGGTGAAAGAACTATGTTGTAGAGAAGCTTGTAGAATATATAGTAGCTCTTATACTGTGCCTGATCCTCTAAGGAGGCTTGAAAGCAACCACACTCACTGCTTGACAAAGACCATCATAATGGCAATGTGGGTGTATTAGTGGTTTTATTACAGCTGTAATACCTTGAGTTTGCATTGAAAACTGGCTGAAGAACTGTGTCTAGAGAGTTGTGGTCAGTGATTCCTCTTCTGAGTGGTCCCCAGTTATAAGTTTTGAATCCCAAAGTTCAGTGTTGGTTTTGCTGTTATTTAAATTACTAACTTATTAATGATATGGAGGATGGGATTAATAGGATTTGGGTGTACTTCTAGATCATAGAGTAAATAACAGCATGCAATGTCAAACAGCTGCTTCTAAGGCTAGCAGAATACTGTTGAGTATTAAACGACGCATGGACTTGCAGTACAGGGACATAATATTACCACTTCACAAAGCTTTGGTGCGGCCCCATGTGGAGTATGCGGTTCAGTTCTGGGCATCAGTCCATAGAAAGGATGCCCTGGAGCTGGAAAAAGTACAGGAGAACAACTAAACTTATAGGGAAGGTGTAAATGCCTTTACACAGGATGACACAGCAGGCAATTGTCTATAAGGAAGTGTTCCTTCCTGACAAGTGCCTGCTCGCTAGTGGAGGAGACCGCTACATTTACATGCAGCGATTTTCAAGATCCCTGCCCAAAAGTGCAAAAAATATGGTGAAAATTTGTTCCATGTAAATTCCACATAAAAAACACTTCCGCCATCTGGAGAAGAAAAAGTTCAGTCTCCAGAGGCGACAAGTCTTCTTCATAAGAACTGTGAATCTGTGGAACAGTCTACCTCTGGATGTGGTAACGGCAGGAACAGTGAACAGTTTTTAAAAAGGTTTAGATGAATTCTTATAATATAACACAATCAATGCTTATGGAAATGGGTAAAATTCTTGGTTTCTCACTCCTCTTCCCATAATTCCCATCCCTTGGTTTAACTTGATAGATACACTACTCACAAAATCTTAGGGATCATTAGGGATGTTGGACATGTCAAAGAGAGTATCAACCACTGTTGTCAGCAGACGAACCTTTGGTGGTGGTGGTGTTACAGTGTGTGCAGGTGTGTCTAGTCAATATAGAACTGCCCTTCACTTTGTGAATGGTACAGTGACAAGCCCATACTACTTGAATAACATCATTAATCCAGTCACTGTGCCTCTGCATGAACAACATAGGCCTAATTTAATCTTCATGGACAACAATGCGCCAGATCATCGAGGTTGCACCATTAGGGAATGGCTGCTGGAGACTGGGGTACCTCAAATGGAGTGGCCTACACTTCTCCAGACCTGAATCCAATTGAAAACCTATGGGATCAGCTGAGTCACCATGTAGAGACTCGTAACTCTGTATCCTAGAATCTTCATGACCTGAGAGACGCCCTTCAAGAAGAGTGGGATGCCATGCTTCAGCAGACAATAAGTCAACTTGTGAGCAGCATGAGACATTGTTGTCAAGCTGTAATTGATACTCAAGGCCACATGACAAGTTGTTGAGATATTAACATTTTTTGTGGGGGTATACCCAGCACTGTTGTTGGCTCTTCTTTCAATAAATTGTTTGAGGTGAAGAAATCACCATTGTATGCTTCTACTTAAATGCCCTACTTTCATTATATAATATCACTGTAGTGTGAGCTTTTTACTTTTTCAATAAATTTCACCCGAAAGCCAAATATCCCTAACTTTTTAACTTTTTGTGGGAGACTTCAACATGCCTGATGTTAATTGGAATATACCTTGTGCGTCCACAAGCAAAAGTAGGAACATAGTAGAGGCCCTGACGGGGATATCCCTAAAACAGTTGGTGAAAGTGCCAACTAGAGGTGAAAATATCCTAGATCTAGTATTTACAAATGGGGATCTGGTATCTGAGGTGAAGGTGGGAGAAAATCTGGGTTCCAGTGACCACCAATGTTTGTGGTTCGAAATCCAAACTGACTGTGAGAAATCCCATTCTGCAACCAAAGTATTGGATTTTACGAAGACCAAGTTTGAGGTTATGGGAGAATATGTAAAGAAAGAATTAAAAGGGTGGGATAAAACAGCAAGACCGAGTGCTCAGTGGAAGGCATTTAAAGAAGTCCTCTTAAGGGCAACTAGACTATATGTTAGACAAATTAGCAAAAGGAAAAGAAAGAGAAATCCACTATGGTTTACTAGAGAGGTAAGAGCTATAGTGAATGATAAAAAGTCTGCCTATAAGAGGTATAAAGAGTCTGGAAGTGTAGTTGACAGAGAAGTGTATAAGATTATACAGAAGAAGACAAAACAGAGTATTAATGCTGCTAAAGCTTCAAAGGAGGAAGAAATGGCCAAATCTGTTAAGGAGGGTAATAAAACCTTCTTCAGATATATTAGTGACAGGAAGAAGAAAAACTGCGGCATTACAAAACTTAGCAATGGAAAAAATCTGTATATAGATGGGGATAAGACGGTCGCTGACCATCTGAATAACTACTTCTGCTCAGTTTTTTCAGATGGCGACTTTCATAATCAGAACATGGCTGGACATAGCATTGCCTCTAGTTTTAAGGTTTTAGCCCCAGTGATTTCAGAGGCCGATGTTCTAGAGGAATTTGTCAGGTTAAAGATAAATAAGGCAATGGGTCCGGATGGCATCCACCCCAGAGTTCTTAAAGAACTCCGATCTGTGATTCTTGGCCCCCTGACTGATCTGTATAATCAGTCCCTTCTTACAGGAGATGTTCCTAATGATTGGAGAATGGTCAATGTAGTACCCATTCACAAGAAGGGTAGTAGAGAAGAAGCTAGTAACTATAGGCCAGTCAGCTTGACATCTGTAGTGGTAAAAATGATGGAGACTCTACTAAAAAAGAAGGTAATTGACCATCTAACAACAAACAACTTGTTGGACCCAAACCAGCATGGTGGTTTAACATGTTTGTAAGTGACATAAGGGACGGCTTGGTAGGGAAGGTTTGCTTGTTTGCTGATGACACAAAAGTGTGTAATAGGGTTGATGTTCCAGGAGGTGTCGGTAATATGGAGATAAGTGGTCAAAACAATGGAAACTTCAGTTCAATGTTTCCAAATGTAAAATAATGCACTTGGGGAGAAGAAATCCTCTATCTGAGTATCGTATTGGCAGTTCTGTGCTAACAAAGACCTCAGAAGAGAAGGATTTGGGGGTAGTCATCTCTGACAGCCTCAAAATGAGTAACCAATGCAGCCAGGCGGTAGGGAAAACAAATTGTATGCTTGGCTGCATAGCTAGAGGTATAACAAGCAGAAAGAGGGAGATTGTGATCCCTCTGTATAGAGCTCTAGTGAGACCACATCTGGAATACTGTGTTCAATTCTGGAGACCTCACCTGCAAAAGGATATTGCTAAAATAGGACGGGTCTAAAGAAGAGCTACAAAAATGGTGGAAGGTCTAAAGCATAGAACTTATCAAGAAAGACTCCGAGTTCTTAATATGTATAGTATGGAGGAAAGAAAAGAAAGGGGGGACATGATTGAAACCTTTAAATATGTTAAAGGACTGAATAAAGTTCAGGAGGGAAGTGTTATTAATAAGAAACTGAATACAAGAACAAGGGGGCACAATCTGAGGTTAGTTGGGGGAAAAATCAAGAACAACATTAGAAAATATTATTTCACTGAAAGAGTAGTAGAAGCTTGGAACAAACTTCCAGCAGAGGTGGTTGATACATCCACAGTAACTGAATTTAAACATGCCTGGGATAAACATGTATCTATCCTAAGATAACAATAAAAGGATAATAAAAGGGCAGACTAGATGGACTAGGTGATATTATTAGGGCTCTAGACTGCAACCAAGATGAGACCAAAAATTCAGATACATCTGCTGTTACTGACTGTTTTCTCCTTTCAATTCTTTCAAGCCTATTTACTTAGTCAGTCCTAGCATGTGTCCTTCCCAGAATTCATTGCCTGAGCTCTTAGGCTGTGTTCACACATTGCAGTTGTATTGTGGAGTTTTTGGTGAAGTTTGCAAAAATGCTTCAGTTTAGCCATTTAAAACAGCATACAAATTGAGATGTGGTGGGTGAAGATGATGAAGGAATCCCTAAGGACCCTAGGTGGTGGAAGCAATAGGGCTATTGGTATAACCTCAAATGCTGACAGTGTAATTGGTCATTTTCAGCAGTTATGTTCATCTGTTAAGTGCAGTGTTGCTATCACATTGATTACCAATAGGAGTAAACATGTAAAGACTTTATTATGTTCCTGAAACCATTAGATGATGACAAGTCCTTAGTGACATTGTACATTGTGTCGTTCTAGTATTGGTCACAATCTGGTATTAGATTCTTATATTGTATAGCAAATTAGTGATGGGAGAAAAAATACCACTCTACTACACAAGCACCATTAACACCCTATAAAAGGATTCATGCAAGTATACATCTGCAGAACTTCTAATCTTGCCATGAATATGATGAAGGAGTAATCAGGATTCAGCACGCCTATTTTTTCAGATTTCTGTAGTTCTGTTTTTGGTTGTACCCTTTGACATTACAGTTTGTTTTGTTTTTTTTTGGACAAAACCGATAAATATATTTTATTACATAATTCTTTATAAACCTTGGCAACTACGTTGCATTACAAGCCTACAAAGCCTACTTGTTTTGTGAGTATTATCACCTGCACTCAGGTGACATGTTTTAACCACTTCAAGGTGGAACTGAACTAAAAAATGTCATCATGTTTCCAGCAGGTGATGCATTCACATGACTGGTAAATTGTTAACTCATTGAATAAAGAATCTCATAAATTTGTAAATGATTGGAGAAGATAGTGTTAACACCATAAAGTCTCGACTCAAGGGATTATGGAATCATACACTGGCCCCAATTTTTGTCCCCATATTTTTGAACATATGGATGAGATTGAACGTATGTTTCAGATAACTGGCCCACTAATCTGCACATGCAAATGGGTCCTTATCAGCTAGTGTTGCTGGAGGAAGACATAGCCAGCCAAATGTTTCCCCTGCTATGGCCTGTCCAGGGGAGAAAAAGGTATTAAATGGTAGCTATTGAGATGAATAAGTGCCTTCCACAGTGGAAGCCAATCTTACAAAGCCCACCTTGCTTTGGATCATAAATGGGGGTCCAACTATGATGTCCATATGTCATAATAGGGTTATAGACAAGGGTTCTCTTGATGAGACAACCTTTTTAAGAATAAGGCCTCTTTCACACTAGCATTAGCAAGGATCCGGCACCTAAAGGGTGCCAACAGATCCGTGCTAACGCTGATACATGTGTGGAGCCGGAGCAGCGCTCCGGCCCCACACATGTTAACACAGACATACATACAGACATACATACATACTCACATACTCCAGGGACGCCGGCAGAACGTCTTCACGCGCCTCCTGCGCGCAGTGATGACGATTCCCCACAGCGCCCTCTGCTGGGCGCAGTGGGGAAACGTCATAGCTGCGCGCAGGAGGCGCGTGAAGACATGCTGCCGGCGTCCCTGGAGTATGTGAGTATGTATGTGTGTATGTATGTGTGTATGTATGTCTGTATGTATGTCTGTATGTATGTCTGTATGTCTGTATGTATGTAGCCGGATCCGGAATGACCCCCCATTGCAAATCAATGGAGGACAGATCCGGATTACTGGTGTGTCCACACCAAACGGATCCGTCCCCATTGACTTGCATTGGGGGTCATATCGGATCCGTCTTGGTGCGGATGCCTGGACCGGAGAGCAAACCGCAGCATGCTGCAGTTTGTTCTCCGGTCTGAAGACGGAACAGAATGCTTTCAGGAGCATTCCGTTGTCTTCAGTTCAGTTTTGTCCTCATTGACAATGAATGGGGACAAAACTGAAGCGTTTTTTTCCGGTATTGAGCCCCTATAACGGAACTCAATACCGGAATTTAAAAACGCTAGTGTGAAAGTAGCCTAAGGGGATTCCTACTCATTGCAGAGCCCTGAGATCTGATAATTTTTTTCACATACAGGCTCTGAGGATGTTACAGAGGAGAAGGCTGAGACATTTATTTAAAAATCATCTAATTCCTAAATAGCTTATCTTATGAAAACAACCAATATCCATAAGTGCTACTATGACATATGGACCTCAGGAATGGGACATGCCCAAGGCACGGTGTTTATAATGCCACTTACCCTCAGCTCCTGGAGTTCATGGCTATCATCTCAGGAACAAGAAGATTTGACTTTACTGTGGCTGCTTGATGGAAGTCATTTGAATGAAAGGGCAAACTGAAAAAATAGTATCCTGCGCAACTCCTTCAATTTTCATATTTTTAATCATTCATTACAACTCTTTTATGCATAAATCAGTATTCTGAATTTTTTTAAAAATATTCTAATACAAAACCATCCAGCAGTTGTTTTACTTTGCCGGTCCTTTGTACGTTTTCAGAGCTCTGTTCAGTCCTTAAAATAGCCATCTGCAGTAACAGGTTAAATAAAAGACCAGGAGTAGAATAGATGGGGAGACATCTGAATGGCTCAGCATAATGTGCATAGCATTGTGAGATTTATGAGCAGCAAGCAACTACATCAAGGTAGTGGAAAAATCACTCCAGAAAGAGACAGTCCATCAAAAGTCATGCTAACTAAACTAATGTACAGTATTCATAGAAATCATACAAATGCATGTAAAACAGACAAACATTGCTGTACAAGCTGAACCCAAAGGGACATATTTACTAAGACTGCCATTTAACATGCCAGTGTTTGTGAGGAGTCTGCTGGAAAAGATGCACGAAATTTGTAAAGATTCACGTCTTTCAATAAATTCTTCATATATTTTGGTTTTCCATGCATCAGCTATATTGAATTTACACTAGTTTCTAGTGTAAATTATAGTAATTCTGTTGGGCCACTGGAGGCCTCATCCCTTCTCTCCTAGCCTTAACCAATGTTATTGCTAGTGAAAATTATAAAAAGTCAGAAATTATAGAGCAAATATGGAGTGCCCCATAAACCATTAGTCAAAATTTCTGAATCTAACATACAGCTACAGTTGCCTGGTACTTTTGAATTAAAGAGGTTTTCTGAGATTTTTTAACTGATAATCTATGCTCTGGATAGGTCATCAGCAGGGGCGTTGCTAGGCTAAAACATTCAGGGCCTGGGCCCCTGATGTTTTCTCCCAGGCCCCAAATGTCCTGCCTGTTAGACAGATTCAATTGTATTGCCATCCTCAGGACGGCAGTACAATTGAATCTAACACACTGCAAGATATGTATGACCTGTGATGACATCACAGGTCATGTGATCAGTGCTGTCCAATCCTGAACTAGTCACATGACTGTGACATCGCGCAGGTCCTTTTCAACCCCGTCTTCTAAACTGAAGAGGAGAATTGTGGGGAAGAAGCTGCAGTGAGCTCTGCTACATCAGAAGAGGTAAGTGAAGGGAGAAGCAGAGGGATGCTGGGAGTTGTGGTTATTTAACTGGGACTGTATGTTAGGGCAGAAGACAGGGATGTTATCATGGGACTGTGTGTTGGAGGTGACTTGGGCAGGGTTCTGTTAGGGTACTTTCACGTGTGGGTCCGGAACTACGCTCTGGCCCCATTCACTGTAATAGGAGCGGGCCACGGATCCTGCCACAGCACGGAAAACCCTGCCGAGAGGCGGCCAGAACAAAAGTACAGCATGTACAGCATACCTCCCAACCGTCCCGGATCCAGCGGGACAGTCCCGGATTGCAGTGGCTGTCCAGCTATCCCGGTGTCCTATGGACGCAGAGCCAGTTGCCTGTTGCAAGAAGAAGCAGACAGCCGGAATTGGCTGCCTGCTTCTTTCATCCTTCTTTCATCCTCCGAGTCCCCCCCTTGCCACCCTTACCCCCCCTTCCCCCGCAGCTCTCTCCGTACCTTCTGCCTCATGTCTGGGCGGGGGGTGGGGCCGGCCGTGGGTCAGCATTGGCTCCGCCCCCTCTAGACAAGAGAAGAAGATCTCCTGCTGCTGATTCTGCAGCTAGAAAAAAAGGTAAGTATAAGGTTTTTTTTTTTTTTTTTTACTTTCTGTAAGGGGACTGCACTGTGTTTATTATCCCTGTACTGTGACATCACTGTATTTATTATCCCTGTACGGTGACATCACTGTGTTTATTATCCCTGTACTGTGACATCACTGTGTTTATTATCCCTGTACGGTGACATCACTGTGTTTATTATCCCTGTACTGTGACATCACTGTATTTATTATCCCTGTACGGTGACATCACTGTGTTTATTATCCCTGTACTGTGACATCACTGTGTGTATTATCCCTGTACGGTGACATCACTGTGTTTATTATCTCTGTACTGTGACATCACTGTGTTTATTATCCCTGTACGGTGACATCACTGTGTTTATTATCCCTGTACTGTGACATCACTGTATTTATTATCCCTGTACGGTGACATCACTGTGTTTATTATCCCTGTGCGCTGGCATCACTGTGTTCATTATCCCTGTACTGTGACATCACTGTATTTATTATCCCTGTACGGTGACATCACTGTGTTTATTATAGCTGTACTGTGACATCACTGTGTTTATTATCCCTGTACGGTGACATCACTGTGTTTATTATCCCTGTACTGTAACATCACTGTATTTATTATCCCTGTACGGTGATATCACTGTGTTTATTATCTCTGTACTGTGACATCACTGTATTTTTTATCCCTGTACGGTGACATCACTGTGTTTATTATCCCTGTACTGTGACATCACTGTATTTATTATCCCTGTACTGTGACATCACTGTGTTTATTATCCCTGTACTGTGACATCACTGTATTTATTATCCCTGTACGGTGACATCACTGTGTTTATTATCCCCGTACAGTAAGGGGACTGGGTGATTAGCTTATAGTGGGTGGAGTTAGGGGCATGGCCTAGTGCTGAAAAAATTTGCTGCGGCACGCTACACAATATGTCCCTCTTTGTCTCTTTACAAAGTTGGGAGGTATGTGTACAGCACGGATCCCGCCGGCTGTTCACCCGCTGGAACAGCCTGCCGGAGTCCCCTGCCGCAGGTGTGAAACTAGCTTTAGGCTACTTTCACACTTGCGTTGTAAGGATCAGTTTGTGAGATCCGTCACAGGCTCTCATAAACGGTCCAAAACTGATCAGTTTTGTCCTAATGCATTCTGAATGGAAAAGGATCCGTTCAGAATGCATCAGTTTTGCTTTAGTTCAGTCAGCATTCCGTTTTGGAGGCGGACACTAAAACGCTGCTTGCTGCGTTTTGGTGTCCGCATGAAGAAACTGATCCAAACTGGCTATCTAAACGATAACACAGCCGAATCCGTTCAGAACGGATGCAGATAGTTATATTATCATGACGGAATCGTTTTTGCTGATCCATGACGGAACCAGCACAAACGCTGGTGTGAAAGTAGCCTTATTTACATTGGACTGTGGCGTGGAGTGATGTTATTTACATGGGACTGCATGTTGGAGGTGGCTAAGGGCAGGTTTATGTTATTTACATGGGACGGTGGGGGGGGGGTGGGGTGATGTTATTTACACGGGACTGCATGTTGGAGGTGGCTGTGGGAAGGAAGTGATGTTATTTACATGGGACTGTATGTTGAAGGCGGCTGTCGGAGGGAGTGATATTTACATAGGACTCTATGTTGATGACGGCTATGGGTGGGAATGATGTTATTTACATGGGACTGTATTTGGAGGGGGCTGTAGATAGAGAGGGATGTTATTTACATGGGGCTGTATATTGGAGGGGGCTGGAGAGATGGTGTGATGTTATTTACACAGGAGGGAAATAGCTTTATTTACATGGGACTGTATGGTGGAGGGGCTGAGGAATTATAATTTCTGAGGACATTAAATGGAGGAATATAACTACAGCGGGCACTTCAGGGTGAGCATTATAACAGTAGGGGGAACAATATAAATACTGGGGGCACTGTAGGGGTATTATAAATCCAGGAGACATAGGAGTTCTTATTACTACTGGGGGCTTTATAGGAGAGACTTATAGATCCGCCTTATTTCAACTAAGAGCACTATGGGTGGCATTATTACTACTGAGGGGTCTGTACAGAGCTTTAGTACCACTGGGGGAACAATAGGGGGCCTTATTACTACTGGGATCTCTGTGAGGGCATTATTAATACTGGAGGACTCTTCTACTAATGGGGTCAATCTTGGGGAGCATTATCAGTGCTGGGGTCACTGTAGGGTGGAGTGTTACTAATGAGGGAATTACTACTGGTAGGGCTATTACTATGGGGGGCACTATTATTTCTCCAGGATAGTATTTGGAGGTTTTGGGGGGCACAGCGAGCATCAGGATAAGACTGTGGGGACTCCAGGTTGGGGGATGATGATAGAAATTTGAGGAAGAAGATGTCTGTGTGTCACACTCTGCAGAGATGACTTCTCCATTCGGCCCGGCTGAGAGAAGATGTCCGGGCCGAATGGAGAAGATGATGACAGAGAAGATCTACATCACAGAAGATGTCACCTGGGAGGCCCTGGATGTGAGGTATGTTCTCCTGTATAGCAGGGTTGGGACGAGGGTCAACATAGAGAATTGGGCCATATTCATTGGGGCTTGGGCCCTGGATCTTTTGAGACCCTAGCAACACCCCTGGTCCTCAGTATCTGATTGGTGGTGATCGGACACCAGGGACCCCCACCAATCTGCTGTTTGAGAAGGCACCGGTGCTCGCAGTAGTGTTGCAGCCTTTTCTGAGCTTACACAGCACAGCGCAGTACATTGTATAGCGGCTGTGCTTGGTATCGCTGTGCTTGGTATTGAAGGGAATGGGGCTGAGCTGCTCTTAGGCCATGTGACCGATAAATGGGACATTACATGGCCTAGGATAAATTGCTAGAAGTCAGCAGGGATACTGTGAGTGCCAGTGCCTTCTCAAACAGGTGGTCAGCGGAGGTCCCCGAGGTCATAAATAACATATAAAGCAATAACTTATAAAGCAATAAAACTGTTACAATTTATATGAAAAACTTGGCATTATACAATATGTATCATTCCATATCTTTGTATGTAAATCATACAATAAAAATAAAATAGCAGCAGCAGATAAAAGTGAAAAATGAGGTGCAAGCCCAAGGGGAACTGTCTCAAAATGCCAAAGGTAAAAAGCAAAAAGATTAGAGGCTTTTTCAAGCAAGTTCAAGGATACCAATACCAAATACACTGTATATAGTTCTACACTCATGTGAACCGCATATACATCATATAAAAATCAATTAATAAAAAATATAAAGACATAAAGTGCATCATGGAGTATCACAAAAGATAATCTCATATTGAAAAATAATTCAGAATGCAAGATCACAATACAAAGTGCTTCAACACATTATTTTTTTTTTATAAAAGAGTTCATAATATATTAATTGATCATAAAATAGGACCTTGTACGCATAATAATGCATAATTAATGATCTGACATACACAGACACTGAAGAACCTATTGAAAGAGCGTGCCACAATCTGGAGCTACTGAAGCATCAGTGCGCATAGCCGAGCAGGCGGGGAAACCTCCAGCAGGACACAAGGAGCGTGTCAGACATGTGCAGCAGACAACAAGAAGACCATCCCAGTAGGGAAGAAGGCATGAACTACATAGACCAAGTAAACAATATATCGGCCATAAAAGATATATCACATATTTAGATGACATGTAAGAAACTGCACCAATGCCTAACTAAGGCACATTAGTCTGAAGGAGGACCATAAAGCGATAAGATAGGTATCACCATTTCGGTACCACAAACCAAATCCTATAGAGCTAGCCCTACAACAACCTATACAATTGGCACAATTCGCTGATCCAGAGTGGTGAAAAACATTATATTATAGACAATGATGGATGACAAATCTGATATATATGGCAAGGCAGAAGTACGGTAATTGCAAAGAAGAAATAATAGTAATGCAATTCATAAAACAGATTTTATATGTAGAACCCCCCCCCCCCCCAACAGAACCTTAAATAAGGTACAATAGATAGTAAACAACAATAAGATCATGCATAGGTGAGTCATATCAAGAGTGCCATCTGAAAAAAGAAAAAAATATTTATAATAAAATGATACATAATAATATATATTAAATGATCCCAACATATGGCAAAGAGGAATGGCACCAATAGCAGCCAAATGACAAACCAAGAGGGCAAACCAAAACCACCCAATTTATTCCCCTACTACAGTGTACATTAACTCTATGACCTACCTAGTTGGCTTATAAATAAATAAAACCTATGATAAAATACCCATACTTAGTGTACAGAAACATAACAAAAGATTGGTAAGTGAAAAATGATTGACGGAGATAAGCAAAATAATATTTTTATTGTGACATTTAGCCTTTAGGATGGGATTTGAGATTTGCAAAATGTAGAAAAATGAATAAACTGCTCACAACTGAATTAAAAAGGGGGATTCTCAAATAACGGCTTATTAGAAAATGCTGTATATTAGGACCCTGCCTTCAGTTTGATTTTTTGTAGCATGATGATGAATAATTTCTCAAGTATAAAGTATAGATGAAAAAACTGTATTACCATGAACCAGGAGAGGGTAGAGAAAGATGGTTTATCTCCTGAGAGCAAAAGGATCGGGCAATTGAGAGGCCTCATACACAAATGCTTGGCCAAACCCGATAAAACTGTCAAATGTGGTCCATACACATCTAATATCTTGTCTGTAAATCTTAATAGATGTTATCCTTCCTCTCCACATGCAGTTCTGTAATATCACCTTGAGAAAAATATTATAACACCATGTATGTTATCAAGGCGTCTGCTGTTTTTAAGATATTTTAAAATCCCAGAGAGGACCTCTGTCTGTGTTGAGAAGGATGTTAAAACTGTAACATAATGCAAGTTGTAGCATCATCTAAAATCAGTAAGTTCTGTTTGACCAGCTGGATTCACTTAAAAGCTGCATATGCCTAACCTGACATAAATATACAGGGTAAAAGAGGCCACAAGTCTCCTAGGAACAGAGCTAATGCCCATGTGGCTGTATTCAGACCTTCAAACAGATCTGGAAAACTCTGAAAAATCTTCTCTTCTCTGTAGCAATACAAAGTGCTACTATGTAAGTTCTACCCTCCATCAATATTGTAAAAAAAGGAAAGGGAACGTCTACAAATATATCTATGTTGACAGGGGTGCGCCTAGCCTTTCTGCTGCCTGAGGCGAAAACAGAAATGGCGCCCTCCCCCCATGCCAATTTCTTAACCTAAGCCCTTCCCTTCAGCCTATGGCACTTCAGCTGCCCCTCTCTTCCCCCTACCTGGTGCTGCCTGAGGCGATCGCCTCACCTGGCCTCATTGGTGGTGCACCCCTGTATGTTGATAGAAATATTACATGCACCACCACTTTGTCAAACAGGTTTTGTGCTGCATCCAATGGATGACTAGATTATATCTTCCTTTAATGAAATCCAATGCCCATCCTTATTTCATCTTATATTTGGTTTCCCCAATTGGATTGCCATCTAATCCTGCTGCAATGAGGCCGTTCCACCAACAGTTAGAAAATATGACAAGTGCTTATGCCCACAGTGGATTGCCTAGCTCACTTGATCTACAGAAACGGGTTCCTCTAATTACCTTCCCTTTACCACTCCTTGCTCTGCACTACTTCTTTTCTTTCTCTCCCTCCAGTAATTTTTTTTCTTCTCTGCCCACCCCTATTTCCCCTCCTCCTGTCTTTGCCCTTTCTGTGGCATTGCTATATGTGATGTTATCATGTAATATTAAGAATGTATACACTATAGGGCAGATGATGGCAGCATATGCCGAGCTATGATAACCAGACGCTCTGTTGGGTACTGCACCTGATTCATGACTATATGTACGCCGCGTCACAAATTAGGCACAGCAGCTGGCAGTTTGTGTTCCTGAACTGAAATCTATGTCAGCCTTCTTCCATGCTAGACTCTGGAGATAGATCCAAAGTTGCTTCGTTCAAAACTTTGTTTGAATGCTGTACAGAGACCCGTCTAAGTTTTGAATAAAGCAATTTCGGATCTATGATCCGAGGCGTCCTTCGCTCAACACTAATAAATAGTTCTATTACTGATGCTGCATCTAACTGGAGCTTTATAATTTCATGTTTTGTAATGAGATACTTTGGTGTTACCCCTCAACACACTGGGATAGCTAGTCTGTTCACATAATTTGGAAAATATAGGCTCTTGTAAAGTTGCTCTGCTCTATGATCTGTTCTGTCTATGTAGCTCAAGTGATTACACTAATATACACTGGGAGATAATGCAATTCCCTTATATACACAGTATGGACAAAAGTATTAGGATACATACATATTACACCTACAGAAGCTTTTATAAATGACATCCCATTCTAAAAATATTAGCATTAAAGTTCTTGGGAACTTAGCATAGGTTCTTTGGGATTTTCAAATATATATAGGTCATCAATATCTGATCGGTAGGGTTCTGACTCCCAGCACCTCCACTAATCAGCTGCATGAAGAGGCTGTGATGCTCCATAAGCATTAGGCGTCTTCTTAGGCCAAATAGCATCATGTTCAACAGTCGCATGGCCTGGTGCAGCTCAGGCCCATTCAAGTGAATGGGGCTGAGCTGCAATATCAAGCACAGCCACTATCCATCGGTTGGTGCTGTGCTTTGTAAGCTGTGAGGAGGCTGCAGCGCTTACCAGAGCTCCAGTGAGCTCCACAGGTTCTTCAAACCGTTAAATGGATTCAGACCTAACCGATCTCATATTCATGACCTATAGCAGGCATCCCCAAACTGCGGCCCTCCAGCTGTTGTAAAACTACAACTCACACCATGCCCTGCTGTAGGCTGATAGCTGTAGGCTGTCCGGGCATGCTGGGAGTTGTAGTTTTGCAACATCTGGAGGGGCTCAGTTTGGGGAGGCCTGACCTGTAGGATAGGCCATCAATATGAAAATCCTGGAGAACCCCTTTAATATGGAGTTGGTCCCCCCCTTTGCAGTTAAAATTGCTTCCACTCTTATGGGAAGGCATTTTAAATGTTTTGGAGGGTGTCATTGAGAATTTTTGATCATTTATCCAGAAAAGCATTTGTGAGCTCAGACACTGATGTTGGATCAGAGGGTTTGGCTCACAATTTCCAGTCAAGTTCTTCAACACCAAACTCACCCAACCATACCTTGCTTTGTGCTCTGATGCAGGAACATTAAAGGGTCTTTCCCAAATGGTGACTGGCATCGGAGTAGTGGTTAGACAGATAGATGAGCCTGGCTGCTGTGTTCATGATAGATAGGAGTCTGGTGAGGAGGAGACCAATTAATAAGTTACAGTAATCTGACGGGAATGGATCAGGGGAACAATTAGAGTTTTTGTTGTTTCCACAGTAAGACCAGTGTGGATCCTAGAGATGGGCTTTTAAGGGGCCTAAACCAACTCCTGAAAAACAGCCCCATAGCATTTCTCCTTGATTATGGAATATGAAGAAATTTCACAAATTGACTCGTTGGAGCAGTGACATCCTATTACAGGACCATGCTCGACTTCAGTGAATTCTTTAGAACGACCCATTCTTTCACATATTTTATATACCCATGGCAATGGGACTGAATGAAACCTTGAATTTGGTGATTAAGAGCTATGTTGCAATGCTTTCATGACATTTGTCCTGAGCGAAACCAAGAGAATTTAGTGATATGAGAGGAGACAAACAAAACCAACACTGAAACAAAGTGCCTGCAGCCATTGCAAAACAGATATGCTTTGTGTACATTAGTGCAACAGGCATGCAAGGTTTGAGTCACCACCAGGTTACAATCTTGTGGAGGTTTTATTACCTGACTGTGACTCAACACCAGGGGACCCTATCACTTCAAAGAGAGCTGGGAACACGCTGCCACATGAGTCATTCACTGCTCTCAAGTGACACAGTGTCTAAGCATGTTCGTAAACAATATGGGGGGAATCTCTCATTTGCGATGTTTTAAGTTTGTCTTTGGTTTGTGTTGCTGCACCAAATTTATGAAGTGGTGCTTGATTATATTACATTGCAATGTAGTTTAGTCCCTCTCAGTTAAGGTACACCATGGAGATGCAACTTTTTTGCGACTTTTTAAAAAGCTGCACATCATAAATGAGACATAACACTGTTCTGTAATCCTGGCCAACTTGTCACTTCAAATCTGAAAGTGGCGAGGCTCACCAAATGTCGCAAAAATACACACAAAATATTACACGCGACATCTATGGCGACATTTTTACTACACAAAAGTGGAGTAGCAGACTTGATAAATGACCCTCTGTATGTTACAGGGGTATTCCGATCTCAGACAATAGGGACCTGCACCTATCTTGTAAAGGCAGTCGGCAAAGTCCTGAAAGGGGGGGCGCAAATGCGAGGCTGCCGTCCATTCATTTCTATGGGGCTAACGATAATAGCCGAGTTCAAGACCAGGCCATTTACCCCACTTCCTGACCAGATGCAATTTTAGTACATGTGTCCTTGAAAGCCATAACTTTTCCCCATTCAGTTATGTGATATAAGAGGATTTAGTTTGATGTCATTTTTTTTTTGTTTTTATTTTTTAAACCAGGGTTTTCCAACATTTTTTTTCTTCTTTCTTTAATGGCACACATGCAACTAAATTACCACTTAAATTATCATTTTGATATAGGGGAAGTATGGGTTATGGTTGCCGGGAGTGGGGCTCGAAGCCACAGTGTGGCGTGTGTTTTTTAAAAATTATCTTTTAATTTTTTTATTTTGTCATTATTTTTTTATTTTTATTTTACACTTTGTACCCCTTCTAAGGTCATACAAAACCTTTGGGGGACATTTTTATTGCTGAATTTGCCTGTAACTGGGGTTGATATATTAGTTCCAGTTACAGGGGAAATACATCCCCTTTAAACTTCTTTATTCGATGGTCCAGCCAGGAGCTCCCTGATGATTTTCACCCAATAATTTCCGTGTTTCCTTTGCCACTTTCTTGGTCATAGGGAGCTGTGGGCGTATAACTATGGCTTGTTCTCCTTGAGGGTGCCTTTTAGTCATAAAAATCCTCTTTCTGCAAGTTGAAGTTGGAGAAGCTTGAAACATATATGTGAGTTTGGAATCTTCTGAACATATTGCGTCACTCATATCAATTATTACCCTGCCCAAAGACAGATGGACAACTTTCTGCTGCAAAACTAGATTTTTACATTTTAACTTTTTCTTTATGAAGAAGTACATTAGCTTAAATAATTTCAGCTATTACAAACTGTGTGATGTTGGTTGGGACACAGTCTCTACTGGCACAGAGAGACTTATCATACAGAGTAAGTTCCCATCCAGAATGGTAAAGTCACCTTACTGTGGTAGATGGGCAAAAATAATTTTGATCAAAATATATTTGCCAATTACCTCACATTTATATAGTGAATATTGTGTATTGTGTTTGCTTGTATCTGTATTGTACAGACACTTGTGTTTGCTTGTACTTTTGTATTTTCAGCCATGGCAATGTGCACTCTTGTGCATTGACTTCAGTTTACAGGATGTGTAGACTAATTTTGACTTTTGTTTTTGCATTTGGATGTGTGGATCTCCATTTTGCTTGTGCTCTCCTAACTGACCCATTCTTTCTACAGGAAGTTTTTACTTGTGCAATATATAGCTGCCCTCCCTGAATTCACTTGAAGCCTGCTGGCAGATAGAGAGGTAACAAATGTGGAACCTGTTCGCCCTAAAATAAGGGGCCGGTAAGGGCACCGAGAAAGGCATCATATAGAGTAAGTTCCCATCCAGAAGAATCTCATCTTGCTGTGGTGGAAGAGCACAAATGATTTTCATCAAAACTAGAGATGAGCGAATCTATTCGCCACTTCGTAGATTCGATACGAATCTTCGCTATTTCCTACTCCGAAGCAGATCCGGATCTTTTCAGATTCACTCTGGTGGAATCTTAAATGTTCTTAAACCTTTGTACGCTAATGCTACGTATGCGTCTGATGAATTGTACTCTAATGCTACAAATCTGATAATTTGTACGCTGATGCGTACAAATTCAGTTAAGTAGCGAACTTTTACTGTATGTTTATTAATTGTGCGGAAATGTTTGCGGTAAGAGCTGCAAAAAGCCCGGGAAGAACCCGGTCACCTGACCTAGGGGGAAGGGCTTGCTCCGCGCTCCAGCCCCACACATGTCACACAGTACATACATACACACAGACACACACACACAGACATATACACATACAAATACACATACATACGTACATACTCCCGGCAGGTCTCCACAGCGCAGGAGGAGCAGGACGGCTCGCACATAGGACGGTTCCCCATAGCTCCCTCTGCTGGGCGCCGGGTGGAATCGTCCTATGTGTGCGCCGCCCTGCTCCTCCTGCGCTGTGGAGACCTGCCGGGAGCATGTAAGTATGTATGTGTATTTGTATGTGTATATGTCTGTGTATATTTATGTGTATGTCTGTATGTGTGTATGTATGTATGTATGCAGGTGACGGATCCGTCATGAACTCCATTGAAAGTCAATGGAGGACGGATCCGTTCCCCATTGTGTCACACCAAACGGATCTGTCCCCATTGACTTTCATTGTGAGTCATGACAGATCCATCTTGGTGCGGATGCCTGGACCGGAGAGCAAACCGCAGCATGCTGCGTTTTGCTCTCCGGTCTGAAGCCGGAACGGAAAGCTTTTAGGACCATTCCGTTGTCTTCAGTTCAGTTTTGTCCCCATTGACAATGAATGGGGACAAAACTGAAGCGTTTTATTCTGGTATTGAGCCCCTATGACGGAACTCAATACCGGAATTATAAAACACTAGTGTGAAAGTAGCCTAACGTGTCTCTTTTCTATATGGGTCCCTATCAGGTACAGTCAGCCTTCAAAGTTTACTGCCATCCTATAACTATCATATCATATCAATTGCCGGGGCCAGACCTAATCAATTTTCTAGTCAAGGTCTAAGACCTATATCTACACAAGTTCTACTCTATATATAACGGTCATATTCACAATGGCCAAGACTGGTATCCACACATTAACATAATAAATCAACCCCCAAATCATATGTGTATCTCTAACCTCTTTCACACTATAGCACAGGCATTGTGTGTGTATCTTACAGTTGTGGAACAGCACTAGAGGTTTGTGATACCGTAGTAGACATGAGAGAGGGCAGACAGTGATAGTCATCTGGGGCCCCAGGCAATAAAGGTCATAGGTCTCTTACCACCCATCCTGGCCATGATATACTGTATTTAAGTCAAGTTCACATTTCACCGTTTAGTGACATTTATCACTTGTATTTTTAGTCAATGTTGTCAACCAAATGGATGACAGAGTAGTGGGACAGGTAATAAAAAGTTGACAAATCATATGGTGAAGCAAAGTATTTATCATGCTCAATCATTTTAAGTTTTGGAAATCACAGGGGCAGAGCTGTCTGGCAATGGCTTTCTCACATTTCTCCATTAAATTCACCCCCAGTAGGTAGAAAGACCAGCCTAGTTAGAAGTATTCCACTGGGTAGTTGCATGAGGTGCATGAGTTATAGCCCTGAGGTAGTCCAGAGGTAGAACTGAGACCTGGTTTGGTGCAGGACACCATTAGGATAGCTGCAAGTCACTGTGTGAAGACTGTGCTGTGTGATGAAAAAGCCAGGTGATCGCAAGAGACTACGGCAGCCTGGGAGATATCTGAGCTCAGCATAGAGAAAATTGCTCCTGCAGCAAGTAGTTTTCAATGACACTGAAACTAAAACCAATAAAAGGAAAAGCCACTACTGCCACTGCAACCATTATATATAGGAAGTATTGTGCCTCTCTTGCCTAAGACGAGCTACTGTTCCTGCCTTACCCTGTGTGTTCAGGTCAGTTTGTAACAATTGAGGCTTATGATGCCTTCCTATGTAATGATCCTGTAACGGGGCATGCATGCAAGTTTTCTTTGAGAGGCGCATAGAGACAGTAATGATGCCGGTTTGATGCACACATTTAGGGTACATTCACGAGACTGTATATGTTTTTTGGTCTGAGAAATTACGGATGACATCAGTGTGACATGCGTGTTGTGTCCGTTTTCTTGCGGATCCATTGTAACAATGCCTATTTTTTGCTGCAGAACGGATAAGAATAGGACATGTTCTATCTTTTTTGTGGGGCTATGGAATGGATACACAGATGTGGAAATGAATGGGTCCGCATCCTACCCGCACAAAATACAGTTGTGTGAAAGCAATCTTTCTTAAGATGTTCTTGAAGAGAGGCACAGGGCTTAAAACTGGGCTAGACGTGTGTGACTCAATAGTGTGCAACACAAGTGCTAGTCATGTGTGACTCAATAGTGTACAATACAAGTGCTATGCATGTGAGACTCAATAGTGTACTACACAAGTGCTATTCATGTGTGACTCAATAGTGTACTACACAAGTGCTAGCCGTGTGTGACTCAATAGTGTACAATACAAGTGCTAGTCGTGTGTGACTCAATAGTGTACAATACAAGTGCTAGTCGTGTGAGACTCAATAGTGTACAATACAAGTGCTAGTCGTGTGAGACTCAATAGTGTACAATACAAGTGCTAGTTGTGTGAGACTCAATAGTGTACAATACAAGTGCTAGTCGTGTGTGACTCAATAGTGTACAATACAAGTGCTAGTCGTGTGAGACTTAATAGTGTACTACACAAGTGCTAGTCGTGTGTGTCACAATAGTGTATGACAAGTGCTAGTCGTGTTTGACTCAATAGTGTACTACACAAGTGCTAGTCGTGTGTGACTCAATAGTGTACAATACAAGTGCTAGTTGTGTGAGACTCAATAGTGTACAATACAAGTGCTAGTCGTGTGTGACTCAATAGTGTACAATACAAGTGCTAGTCGTGTGAGACTCAATAGTGTACTACACAAGTGCTATTCATGTGACTCAATAGTGTACGACACAAGCGCTAGTTGTGTGTGACTCAATAGTGTGCAACACAAGTGCTAGTCGTGTGTGACTCAATAGTGTACAATACAAGTGCTAGTCATGTGAGACTCAATAGTGTACAATACAAGTGCTAGTCGTGTGAGACTCAATAGTGTACATACAAGTAGTCGTGGACCATAGTGTACAATACAAGTGCTAGTCGTGTGAGACTCAATAGTGTACTACACAAGTGCTAGTCATGTGTGACTCAATAGTGTACTACACAAGTGCTAGTCATGTGTGACTCAATAGTGTACTACACAAGTGCTAGTCGTGTGTGTCACAATAGTGTATGACAAGTGCTAGTCGTGTTTGACTCAATAGTGTACTACACAAGTGCTAGTCGTGTGTGACTCAATAGTGTACAATACAAGTGCTAGTTGTGTGAGACTCAATAGTGTACAATACAAGTGCTAGTCGTGTGTGACTCAATAGTGTACAATACAAGTGCTAGTCGTGTGAGACTCAATAGTGTACTACACAAGTGCTATTCATGTGACTCAATAGTGTACGACACAAGCGCTAGTTGTGTGTGACTCAATAGTGTGCAACACAAGTGCTAGTCGTGTGTGACTCAATAGTGTACAATACAAGTGCTAGTCGTGTGAGACTCAATAGTGTACAATACAAGTGCTAGTCGTGTGAGACTCAATAGTGTACAATACAAGTGCTAGTCGTGTGAGACTCAATAGTGTACAATACAAGTGCTAGTCGTGTGAGACTCAATAGTGTACTACACAAGTGCTAGTCATGTGTGACTCAATAGTGTACTACACAAGTGCTAGTCGTGTGTGTCACAATAGTGTATGACAAGAGCTAGTCGTGTTTGACTCAATAGTGTACTACACAAGTGCTAGTCGTGTGTGACTCAGTGGTGTACATCAGCACAGGCTTGCGTGAGAAGTTGCAGGACTGTGGTGTGTAGGGGGACTGGCTGCACACACACACTAGGGCGGGCTCTGGCTGCTCAGGCTGGATCCTTTCATCTCCAGGCGGCAGTCCCTTTCATCTCCTCGTTCTTCTCCCTCCCCCTCCTCCTTTCTCTCTTCTAGGCCCCCTTTGTGTGACTAAATTTGGAAGAAGAAAAAAATCCTGGAGCTTGTGCAAGGATTTTTTTTTCATTTTCCACGTGTGCTCAAAGCTCCCAGCTGAGCAGGCAAAGGGTTTTCTTCCGGGTAAAGACGACTGAGACAAAGATCAAAGAGTCTGGAGTTGGATCTGCTCAACTGTGGATTGAAGAAGAGAAAAAAAAAAACACACACACAACACACAAGACTGGACAGTTTCCAACAATACACAGCAGAGCCAGAGAGGAAGGGAGGGCGTAGAAGCTGCAGAACTGTGCTGGGGAAGCCAGGGTTTACCTCACTGACCAACCCAGAGGTGACTGCTGCCTCATTCTACAACTGAGCTGCTATCCTATATTCAGTGTCATCTTACTACACATGGCTGATTTGTTGGCATTTTTGTTGGTGGATCTATATGGCTTATCTCACTTTTACGATGAATTTCTTTCAACCCATCCAATTTTGTTTTCCTCCAAAGATAAACGATGCCTGTGGTTTTTGGTAGCAGCTTATCTTGAGACCTAACCTAAGAGATCTCTGGTGGATGGAATATAAACCTACAAATTAAGGAATTTTATTCATGAAAAATATATTTTAAAATGTGTTGTATATACAAATAAAGAAATATGAACCATTTTAAGTGCTGCGTGATGGTGTTAGCCTCTGGGGGTGGTCCATTCACAGACTGCTCAATGTATACTAGTTAATGCATAAAATATACCTAGTTAAATAGGTTCTCTGAGAGTTCAGTGGTAAAGACTTATCCTCAATATTGGGAGTTAGACCATAACTGATTGGTGGTGGTCTAACTCCCAACACCCCCACCAATCAGCCCTTTACAGAGGCCCTGACACTCAGGGCTCTGAGGGCAGGTCATCAATAGTTTATTCCTGGAAAACCCCTGACAGGTAAAGTGAATAAGCCTGGCGCATGTTAAGGTGTGGGATATAATAGGCAGGTGAATTTGATAAGGGCCAAATTGGAATTCAGAATGAAAGATCAGGTGGAGGTGTTTCTGGTATGCGTGATCAGTAACAAAAAAAGTGATTCAAAGAAGGACAAATGATGAAATGGTGACAAGATCATGGTCACCCAAGTCATAAGGGTGTATTAGACAACCCAGTCACGCAGACAATTGTCAGGAGGCAGTAGCAGACTGGGAACTTAAAGCGGCCCTGGAAAGAATACTACAAGTGGCCCCGTTTTGTAGTCAGGTCCAAATTTATGGAAGGCAAGGCCAGTAATACCATATGGTGGCACATTATACCACCCCAACATAGCCAAATACCACAGTGCATCACAAAATACTGCCGCCACCAGCACAAAATACATCCCCAAAAACTTCCATTGGCTGGCTGTGAGGAGTGCCCAGGCGACCCCCTGTGCATCGGCCCACCGGGAAATTTCCCTGTAAGGTCTATGGCCAATCCGCCCCAGTTGGGAGGGAAGCATGCTATTACATGCAGTGATCCCCTCTGCTGCATGGGGAGAAGTGATAACTATGCCATCGCTCGTTCCCATGCTGTATAGTGGTTTGCCGGCATCAGATCACTATTAGACACCATGTTCTGCCGCCTCCTAAAAATATTCTTTTAATATGTCAAAAGATTTGTATTGCATGATGAACGAGCTCGTTCCTCAGGCAATCAGCGTCAGTATTACACTGCCAGATGATTGCTAACGAGTGTTCATAGAAACGTTTATTAGAGATCATCGGGCAGAAAATCTGCCCATGTAATACACCCTTTGTTGACAAACTTGGAGAGCAAATGCTAGCCCATCTGTTCTGATATTGCTTCCATAGGGGCAAAATACGTTTTACCCGAAGTCACATGAGACTGAATGCAAGCAGATACCATTTTAGAGTCATCCATTGTTGCATCCCTCTATAATGTCAGTTTACATGATAATAGTTAGATATGATGAGGTTGAAAAAAATCTATTTGGGTTCTCAGGGCCTCCCCTCTATCCAACATCAATTAAAAAATAGAAAAAAATGGTATGATCCAATGCTGGGGACTAGTCGCCTTGTTTTTCTCCTGTAAAGAACAGAGGGTGGAAGTGCTAATGGTTTGCATCAATATGTGTCCCCACCACAATGCACTTTACTAAGTGACAATGATTGATCTCCAGAGTGTGGCAATTGTGTGGTGTTACCCTCTTGTGGAGCGTGCAATAGATATTCATTAGGGGCTATAAAGGGCAGTCTAATGAATGATTTATACTTTGCAGTTTAATGTAGAAAAAGCGACATGGACACATGCCACCACATCGCTATCCGCATCCCCCCGGACTTGTTCAGTTGACATTATATCCTGAAATTAACCTATCATGATTTTCTAACAGTGCAAAGCAAAGGGGTACAACCTGTAGACTGTAATGCCATTCTGTGCAGCCCCATCCAGACATAGAAATCCTTCTCACATGTGGTTTCCATGTCAGTGAGGAGTGATATGTGTGAGTCCTGGAAGTAGAACCTGTACTTTTGAAATGCCGTAAATGTGTGAGATGGTAATATCCCTCTAAGTTTTACTGCTTCCCTCAGAAGTTGTTCAATTTGACAATGTGTCTTTCAGACATATGCAATTCTATGTAATGTTACGTAAGTCCCATGTACTATGTCATTTTGTCCAGCAGGAGGAAGTTTTGGTTGGCAGTGGCTCGATGTAACAGGTTTTAACCACCCTGTTCCACCCCTCCTGGTAGAGTGGGCTGGTCCGACTTCCTGCCAGGAGGGAAAAGTCTAGGGTAGTTCAGTATTCTATAGTCAGAGTTAGGGCTCGTTCACACGAACGTGCTGTGTTTTATGGTTCACAAACTGCAACGGGCGGCCCATTATAGAAATGCCTATTCTTGTCCGCAAAACAGACAAGAATAGGACATGATCTATAATTTTTGTGGGGCCACGGAACTGAGTAACGGATGTGGACAGCACATGGAATGCTGTCCGCATCTTTTGCGGCCCCATTGAAGTGAATGTGGAACGAAACCATGGTCGTTTGAATGAGCCCTTAGGAAGAGAGGCAACGATAGAGGTCCTGTCCAGAGAGTTGGGGAGTGAGGAGGCAGCTCATAGAGCAATCACTCCTAAGAACCGGATTGTTTTTCCCCTGTGTGGAAGTGCAGGACCCAAATTATCCCTCTCTTGCCATAGAGTGAGGAAGAAGCTCCTATAGCACAAATTCTGCAGAACTAAAGAAAGAACTCAAGTGAAGCCTTGGGATCCCAGACAGCAGAGTGAACTGTGACATTGCTTCTACAGACCCTGCTGTGAGGTGACGGATTATGGGTAAAGACACCCTCATCACCAAACGGCCACTATAGGCCAGCAACATATAAGTGTAGAACTGCAGCCATCCATTCTGCCACCATAGCTTCTCAGCTGGTGCCAGAGAAGAATCATGCTAAAGACTGTATGTATTTTCAAGTTCTGTATCGCACTTAGTAAAAAGGAATTTGTTACGCTCAACTCTGGCTTCATTCTTCAGTGCTACAACTTTCACTGCAATGGACCTCAGATAGTGACAGCCTGAGGCAGGACACCATGACACTAAATAAGGGACACTGATGGCTCATGATGGCCCAGTGGTTAGCAGTAGGGATGAGTGAAGCAAGCTTCGGATCCTGAATCCAAAGTTGTATCGTTCAAAACTTTGTTTTAATGCATTAAAACGAAGTTTTGAGCGAAGCGACTTCGGATCTAGGACCCAAAGCTTGCTTCGCTCATAACTAGTTAGCAGTATAGTCTTGCAGTGCTGGGGTTCTGGGTTCATATCTGACCAAAGGCAACATATGCATGGAGTTTGTGTGGGTTTCCTCATAAACTTCAAAAACATAAAGATTGGTTAATTTGAAAATGTCCCAGAAGGAGAGTGAGTGGTGACAATCTGTGTACTGCACTACTGAATATGTTGATGCTACATAAATTAGTAAAATAAATAGAGGACTAGAATAGTTGTTTAGTCCAAGATCAGAAGGGAATTGAAACAGATACTTTTGGGGACATATATCCCACCAAAAGTGGCGTAACTTGCAACTCTTGGCTCATGGCTTACATGTGGCAAAATTGTGACTGTACCCCACTCACTCCAAAGACACTTAGAAAATGTCTTAAATCTATACCAGCAAGAGTAGTGCCATAGAGTTAAGTTGGTCACATAGCCTACTGGACGAAGTGCGATACTGGGAACTTAAAGTGGCCCTGGGAAAAAAAAACTAAAAGTGATCACATATTGTAGGCGGGTCTAAATTAACAGAAAGCTGTCCCTCTGTGGTGGTCACCAATAGCTGCCATCTCCTGTCCTTTTCCTCCAGTTGTCTATGGAGCAGGGGGCTTCAGAGGTGAGGGACAGCAGTTGAATTCCGGAGGGCATCCGTGGTTGCTGGTTAAATACATGAGTACCTGATTCTCACAGCATTAATTACTGTTGAGAGCTCATTTTGTACCCAGTCAGCGGCAGACAAGAGGACTTGGGTTGCCCCCTGGGGCATCGGCTCACCGGGAAATTTCCCTGTAGGGTCTATGGCCAATCCGCCCTTGGCCCTCCGCCCTTTTTACATAACTTACATGACTTTGGCGCTGTTATTACCTTGCACAACCAGTTATCAGTCCCTTCTCCTATCCTCCTCAATTGCACCCTGCCACACATCTACCTCCAAGGGAAACACAACTACCACCAGGCAGGATCCCCAAAGAGCCCAGGGAGTGCCCCGAAGGAAGAGAGAGTGAACTCTCCATGTACTGCATGGCCCAAGGGAGCATCAAAGTGAGGACAGCCACAGTGAACCACTACTATTGCTATCTGTGCCACCACTACCACTCCCATCCTCCTCACTGCACACCCCCTATGGGTTACTGGACATGCATGTTTATTGTACAGATGGCAGGGATAATGGCAAATCTGCATAACATAACTGAATAAAAGCAATGACAAAGTTCCTTTTATTTTGACTCTACAAATTCATACACATGAACAACTTCATTTGGGCTATTCACATCATGTTTTTGTCCCACGTTTAATATATACTTTGGGGGAAAAGGATGCAAACACATGAATTTCCAGCAAAAAAACCTGAATACCTTAACGTATACTTTTTTTTTTTTTTTTTTACAAAGGAACTCTATGATGGTGGATGGCACTGTGTGGCATCATTCTGAGACATCCATTTAACTTATACGTTATGTGTATACATTAAACCTGGGGAAAAATAAGTCATGTGAATACAGCCTAAAAGGGATTTCCCATCTAGGGCATTTATGGCATATCTCTAGGATATGTGATAAATGTGAGAATGGTGTGGGTCCTATCTCCAGAACAAGGCTATTTATTTGCTTCTTATTGATCAGATAATGCCAAAGGAAACCGGTGAAAAGTTTTAAGGCAATTTACTGATTTCAGGGTATAAATTTATCTGAATATGCATTTTTTAGGCTTGGACTGGCCCCAGGTGGGCCTCTGAGCAGGGTGGGCCCCTAGCCCCCCACCCCCTGCAGACATGACACAGTAGACTGACCTCCCTATATACAGATAGGCATTCAGATGACTTCTAGGCACAGAGTCAGGCCAGCCTACATCCTCTTTCTTCATGACCTGACTTCTTGAAATCGCAGCAGGGACCTGATTACATTGATATCTATTTTATCCCACTCTTTTAAGGCCTTCTGGAGATACAGCGCTATTTAAAAAAAAAAAATGCAGTTCAAGTCTAAAGTGCACAGAGGGCAGGTGCAAGCCATTAGGTGCACCCTAGTTTATTCGGGCTGCTTTGCTACCGACTACCTCTCCATTTGCTTGATAGGATCAGGCGAGATGACTCAGGAAGCTTGGCCCTGTCAATTAACTGTAGGGCGAGTGGCTAGTGAAGCAGAGCGGAGACTGCAGGATGCACCTAGTGCCTTGGGCCAGGCCTCTGTGCACTTTAGAACTAATTTGCATATTAAGAAAAAGAGCTGTATTTACAGAATGCTGCAAAGGTTTGGAATAAAGGTATCCATGTAATCAGCGCAGGTAGCCCTACCAGTCATTGTGTCTGGTTTCATATTATATTCCTGGCGACGGAGTCCCTTTAAATTTCTTTTTCATTTCTCCATCATTTATCTATTATCTGTAATTTCTCATTTTACGTCTGTATGTTACATGAGATTCCATGCTGTATCCTGTATCTTTTTGACTATTTGACAGGGGCGTAACTACCATAGCGGCAGACCATATGACTACTATGGGGCCCAGGACAAGTGGGGGCTCAGTCTTATTTGGGATTATATCTTCTACTGGAGGTGAAAACTTGGTCAGGACTCTATCCTCTAGAAGAACAACTTCTTCAAGGGCTTAGGCGGAAACCCTTCTGTCCTGTGTGGGAGGCCTGGTTTGATCCTTGCTATGGGGCCCTTACTTCTCTATGTCTAGGTCCATAGCAAAACTTATAATGGGTTCCCACATCACCATGACCATGAGAAACGTATGATTATTTTTTATGTTTATTACGATTATGCATACAGTGATGTCACAATGGTGGGACAATGTGCAACGTTACAACACAGAAATAATGTGCCCTGTGATGTCATAGTACAGCAATAAGGCTCACAGTAATATCACAATAATATGATAATATGCATGATGATGTACAGAAATGAATCAATGATGTCACAACACAGATATAATGCAAAAGGTAATGCACTCTTCAATTGTCCATATACATCACTAAATGCACATATGTCTGAGTGGAGAAAGGTCCTTTTAGTTTTTTGGGCCCCATAACAGGTGCTATGCCTGCTACCCTGGTAGATACATGCATGGTTCCCTGCATCCATGGACTTTATGTTTTCTATCACATTGTTTGCCATGTTCACCTCTCTCTTGTGCGTGACCATTATTATATGCTGATGCTATTTCCAACTTTAACCAGATACCATATTGTCCTAACGTTCTTTGGGTTACCCTATTGTCAGGAACAGGTGAAGGTATCTTCAGAACAATTGTACACTGCTGAACAGGCAGTTCAGAAAATGATCGAGAATTAATGGAGGTTCTATTACAATATAAACAACTACAATTATGAGTCAGAACAAGAGCCGTAGTGTGGCTTTCATATCTGATTCTGATGGGTAAACATCCACATGGAAAATGTTAAATAACTCATAACATAAAATCATACAACTTATTAAGGAGTAATGCTATCAAAGGGAAGAAAAAGATCAGAGGCTAATAAGTGGATGATTACTGTGAGAGCAAAAGTGGTGTAATAATTACTCCATTAGGAGGGCATGTACTTAAGGGCAGATGTTCGGGTAATAATACATATGAATTAGTCACAAGTTTCTGTGAGCGTGGTGGTGTGTGTGATAAACTATAAGGATTAGCAGATTAACAATTCTATACCAAACAGTTGTATAATTCCTTAATATTTGGAATAAATAGACAGAAATAATAATAATAATTTATATTACTCTCCTTTATACACCATTTTGGGCCTATGTGCAACAATGGTTCTAGGGGAGAATATGGGGTCCAGCGAAGTGAGGGTCTGACGGTCAGCAACCCCACTGATTAGCTTCTTGAAGGGGCTGCAGTCTTCTCATTGTTTATATCAGTATGTCTGCTTGCCATCTACTTAGTAGCCATGGTGCAGGGTATTGCAACCAGGGGTGGACTGGAAATTTAAAGTGGTCCTGGGAAAAAAAATAAAAGTGGTCCCATGTTGTAGGCAGGTCCAAATTGACAAATGGTAGGGCAACACAAGAAGGCAGATCCAACATAAGTAGATGGGGTCAACACAAGTAGTTGATGTTAGTAATACTATTATGCAGCACAAAATACTATATCAGAAGAATAAAATACCACATTTCAGCACAATATAGTGCCCTAAAAGCGTCCCTCTGTGGTGGCCATCAATAGCTGCCACATTTTGTCCTCCAGATGTCTCTAGTTAAGATATGAAGCAAAGGGCTTAGGAGGTGAGATGCAGGCCACAGCACTAAGCCCACCCAATCTTCAGCATACTACCTGGACTTCCACAAGTAATGATCTCTATAGTGCTCCCAGTAGTATGTTCCCCAAGTGGACAAAGAAAGAAGAAAAAAATAAAATACTCGTTCCAAGTTGCCATCTCCAGTGCAGGCCTTTTCCATCCTGCAGCCTGAGATGACTGGGTCCTTGAGCCATTTGCACACTGCCTCATATAGCGGCCTGTGGCCTACAAGGGTAAACAGCAATGCATGGAACCATGGGCTCCCATGCCCCATCGTAGTATTTCACTGTGTCACCATTCTGAGGATAGCCATATAGTTGAATTCAGGATGGAATCTGTGGCCGTCAGCCAGGTACTTGATGCTCCCAGCGTTAATTACAGCTGAGAGTATCGGATCATCGGGTACCTGGCCAGTGGCCATGCGGCTGGCTTGGGTAGCCCTCTGGGCATTGGCCCACTGAGAAATTTCCCTGTAGGCTCTATAGCCCCTTTGTTTATTGTAATATCTTGATTGTCGGTATTAAGTAGGAAGATGGGCCGATGTAAGCAATGAAGAGGTAGTAGCACTTGTATGAACACATCGCCGCTTTAAATAGCTGATGGGTAAGTGGTGCTGAGAGTTGAACACCTATTGATCAGACATTGATGGCGATCCCGAGGATAAGCCATCTATATTATGCTTAATTTGTGCTTATGGGTTTATAAAGAATAATATAACATAAGAAAGACAATAATCTTACAATGGGAATATTAGAATTATTCCATGAGTGATGTAACTTATAAACAGAGAACTGAACGAATTGTGGGGGGTTGAAATCCCCATTTAAGAATAACAATTTAAAGGGGTATTCTCATCTTGGACAATGGGGGCATATCGCTAGGATATGCCCCCATTGTCCTATAGGTGCGGGTCCTGCCGCTGGGACCCGTACCTATATCGAGAACAGGGCCCCCAAAGTGAAGAAGTGCGCACCGAGCAAGCGCGGCCCACTCTCCATTCACTTCTATGGGGCCGCAGCAAATAGCCAAGCGCTGGCTCGGCTATCTCCGTCGGCTCCATAGAAATGAATGGGAGCGGTGGCCGTGCATGCGCAGTGCGCTCCCATTCATTTCTATGGAGCCGACGGAGATAGCCGAGCCAGCGCTCGGCTATTTACGGCGGCCCCATAGAAGTGAATGGAGAGCGGGCCGCGCTTGCGCGGTGCGCACTTCTTCACTTCGGGGGCCCCGTTCTCGATATAGGTGCAGGTCCCAGCGGCAGGACCCGCACCTATAGGACAATGGGGGCATATCCTAGCGATATGCCCCCATTGTCCAAGATGAGAATACCCCTTTAAGAAAGAGAACAAAGTATCAAAGAATGGAAAAAAAGACAGAAAGGTAAAATTAAAAGTAAAGAGAAACAGCCCGTATCATTACCATTTTTCCCATGCGCTTCTACACTGAAAAAATATAAGGATTTAAAATTGGTAAAGATAATCAGGAGTTACAAGGGTTATGGGTCTGAATATTTAGAGGCCCCTCATTCACGTGACCGATTTCATGCAGCCATGTCCACTAGTTTCTTTCCTGAAGCCATCTATATTCTAAACCTGGAAACCCTCTGTATGCTTTTATATGAAATCAGTCATATAGCAGAGACTTCATGCACCTCTATGACCACTTTATTACAAAAACGAAGAATAACTACATGTATTTTATTACTCTTGCTTCACAGAATGTATTATAGTCCAGAGTGCAATCCCAGTTTTACATTATTCAGAGCTGCCATCTCCCAGTATACCTTGGTGGTCTGTCTAGGGCTTATCAAGTTGATTTTCTAGGACAGGGATCAGCATCCTTCGGCAGTCCAGCTGCTGTGAAACTACAACTCCCAGCATGCACACTTACTCAGCTATCGTAACTTAACTAGAAGTGAATGGAGGATTCTGGGAGTTGTAGTTTCAGAACAGATGAAGTGCCGGAGGTTGCTGACCCTGGTTCTAGGAAGTGTATTCTATACAGGAGATACTGTACAGTAATCTCATATCTCTCCCTACTTATAAGAGCTGCTGACAAGCTTGTGACCTATCCTCAGGATAGGCCAGCAATATCTGATAAGCACGGTTCCAACACTACACCCCCCCGCCTATCAACGGTTCTTCATTAGCTCCAATGCTGCAAGTTGGCGATGGAACTACACAGTTTCATCCATTGAGTAGTGGATGGTTATTGCAGATCTGGTCCTATTAACTTCAATAGAAATGGTGCTGCAGTCGGAAAACCCCTTCAAGTTGAGACAAAAAAAGAAAAAAAAATCTTTAATCGTTTCTTGGAGCATTCTAGTTTTTAGAGGAGGCGCGTGCAAAAGAGACTGTGGAGATAGCAGACTTAGGCCCCTTTCACACGAGAGAGTTTTCCGTGCGGGTGCAATGTGTGACGTGAATGCACAGCACCCGCACTGAATCCTGACCTATTCATTTCAATGGGTCTGTGTACATGAGCGTTTTTTTTTCACGCATCAGTTCTGCGTTGCGTGAAAAACGCAGCATGTTCTATATTCTGCGTTTTTCACGCAGCCCTGGTCCCATAGAAGTGAATTGGGCTTCAGTGAAAAACGCATTGTATCCTGAAGCAAGTGCAGATGCAATGCGTTTTTCACTGATGGTTGCTAAGAGATGTTGTTTGTAAACCTTCAGTTTTTTATCACGCGCGTGAAAAACGCATCAAAACGCATTGCACCCGCGCGGAAAAAACTGAACAACTGAACGCAATCGCAGGCAAAACTGACCGTGCAAAATGGTGCGAGTTTTCCTGAATGCACCCTGAACGCATCCGGACCTAATACGTATCGTTCGTGTGAAAGAGGCCTTAGGCCTCTTTCACACTAAGGCCTCTTTCACACGGGCGTCACGGATTCAGTCCGGATGCGTTCCGCACCAATCCGCACGCAATCGCAGTCAGTTTTGACTGCGATTGCGTATGTTCGTTCAGTTTTTTCCGCGCGGGTGCGATGCGTTTTGATGCGTTTTTCATGCACGTGATAAAAAAACGGAATGTTTACAAACAACATCTCTTAGCAACCATCAGTGAATCACGCATTGCATCCGCACTTGTGTGCGGATGCAATGCGTGATTCACGCAGACCCATTCATTTCAATGGGGCCAGGGCTGCGTGAAAAACGCAGAATATAGAACATGCTGCGATTTTCACGCAACGGCGAACTGATGCGTGAAAAACATCGCTCATGTGAAAAGCCCCATTGAAATTAATGGGTCAGGATTCAGTGCGGGTGCTATGCATTCACGTCACGCATTGCACCCGCACGGAAAACTCGCTCGTGTGAAAGGGGCCTTATAGACTCAGCAGCTAAATTGTCCAGGAGATGTAAGGCTTCAGGAGATTGGACATACTTTGCAGGCAGACTGAGCATCTGCTAAGGACTACATCCCACAGTGGAAACCTGTAGTGCCGCAGAATTGACATGAGATAAGTGAGTGTTAAGCAGGCCTCATCATTGCCTCACACTTCAGGCAGGAGAACTCCAGAACAAGGTTGTGCCCCAAAGGGAAGAAACAGCATCACAGCCTGGCCCAATGGAGCGCCAGAGTGTGGCCACAACTCCTGTTCTCTCTGCACTCCCCTGCTGCCCACTGCACATTCACCTTTTATGAAATTTTTCAGTTTACTTGCTTGATAATCTCTTCATAAACCGCTATGGAATCTGGGACATCAGTTTTCACTACATCAAATTACTGTACAGTGCCTAAGGCCTCATGCACACGAACGTGTGCCGGCCGTGCCTGTATTGCGGTCCACATACGGCGGTCCGCAATAAACGGGCACCGGCCGTGTGCAGGCCGCATCACGGATCGTGGACCCATTCACTTCAATGGGTCCGCGATCCGGGAGACGCGGAGCGGAGGCACGGATCGGAACACCTAGGAAGCACTACGGTGTTCTTCCGTGGTGTTTCTGGCCGTGCCTCCGCACCGCAAAAAAGTAGCTCAAGCACTACTTTTTTGCGGTGCGGACCCTTGGATGCGGATCGCGGACCCCATTCAAGTGAATGGGTCCGCGATCCACATGCGGTGGCCTCACGGTCAGTGCCCGTGCATTGCGGACAGCAGTTTGCGGCCTGCAGCACGGGCACGGCCGGCACACATTCGTGTGCATGAGGCCTAATGCAAAGGCTCCATGATAACATGTTATAGGCATTAAAACAGCAGGGGTTACTGCAACATGTTAGCTCAGAGGCAGCTGAATTGTGAGTGCTGCTCCAGAAAAGAATGAGGTATAAGATATGCTCTATATCAGGATAAGTGCAAGAAAATCAAAGCAAAGTTTTTTAACTTTTCATGTAGAGTTTATATGGATATACACAACTTCTAACATTTACATGATGGCATTAGATGGTTTCTTATGTTTATAATCATAGCACGATTGTAGCAGACTGTATTCTGTATTATGATTGCTTTATTGTAGCAGAATGTGACAAAGATGTCTGTCTGCTGTGCTGACGAAAATGTCACCACTCTCTCATTAAAGTAAATGAGCTGTAAAGTGCTTTATTTACCAAGGCATTTGTGCTTTGCTTTTCTTTTGAGGTCGGATCACTCAAAGGGACATCCACTAGCAACACATGCTACAGAATGAAATAGCAGCTTGTTACACTCTAGCCCCACCTTAAGCACTTAATCTTCTTTTTTAACATGTCTGTACCTGATAATGTTCCTTATTATATAAAAGTATTCCCTCAAGCCTACTTTAAGAGTCTCCCTAGGTGACAAAGCAGTGTTCGTACATTTCCTTCTTATCTGCAGAGACATTGACTAGACGTGTATGTGATAGTCACAGTGCCATGTTATGTGCAGCAAATGAAAGAAAAGGCAACCCCTGCTATTATTTCACCCTCATGAAGTCATGACAATTCCGAAGCAACAAGATCAAATGACAACAGTAGATACAAATAAGGAGAACATATTATGTTATATTATGTTATGATCACTGCATGGATATTTAACACCACAAATTTCCCATGGTGGTGCTTCCTGCAGGTGCAAAACTGGAAGTCACACCACAGCTTTTATTTTTTCCCAAAGGACATCGCAACATGCGCCCCTTCACATTAGTTATGCCCACATTGTGCCCCCTCACAGTAGTTATGCCCACATTGTGCCCCTAAACAATAGTTAGGCCCTCAATGCACCCCTTAACAGTAGTTATTCCCACACTGTGCCCCCTCACAGTAGTTATGCCTACAATGTGCATACTCATGGTAGTTATGCCCACACTGTGCCCTGTCACAGTAGTTATGCCTTCACTGCGCCCGTTCACAGTAGTTATGCCCAGATATGCCCCTTTGACAATAGTCATGCCCACATTGTGCCCCACTGTGAGTAGTTATGCCTTCTCTGTGCCGACATAACAGTTGTTATGCCCATTCACAATAGTAATGGTGTATCTGTGCCCCTTTCACAGTAGTTATGCTCTCATTGTGCCAGCCCTCACAGTAGTTATCCCTTCATTGTGCCCCCTTCACAGTAGTTATGCCCTCATTGTGCCTCCCTAACAGTAGTTATGTCCTCATTGTGCCCACTCATAGTAGTTATGCCTTCTTTGTGCCCCCTCACAGTAGTTATGCCCACACTGTGTCACTTCACAGTAGTTATGCCCACATTGTGCCCCTCACAGTAGTTATGCCCACACTGTGCCCTCCTCGCAGTATTTATGCCCTCATTGCACCATTTCACATTAGTTATACCCAGATATGCCCACCTCATAGTAGTTATGACCACATTGTGTCCCCTCACAGTAGCTATTCCCACATTATGCCTCCCTCACAGTAGTCATCCCTTCATTGTGCCCCCTTCACAGTAGTTATGCCTACATTGTGCCCCTCCCACAGTAGTTATCCCTTCATTGTGCCCCCTTCACAGGAGTTATGCTTTGTGCCCTGTGCCCCATAACAGTTGTTATGCCCCTTCACAGTAGTTACCATATGCCCTCACTGTGCCCCCTTCACAGTAGATATTTACTTATTTTATGGACTTATATAGCGCTGACATATTCTGCAGCACTTTACAGACATTTGCATCATGCTGTCCCCAACGGAGCTCACAATCTAGGTTGATATGCCCTCTATGTGTCCCCTCACAGTAGTTATGCCCTCTCTGTGCACCTTCACAGTAGTTATGCCCTCATTGTGCCCCCTCACAGTAGCTAGGCCCTCTCTGTGCCTCCTTCAGAGTAGTAATACCCTCATTGTGCCCCCTCATGGTAGTTATGCCCACACTGTGCTCCCTCTTAGTAGATATGCCCTCATTGTGCCTCCTCACAGTAGTTATCCTTTCATTGTGCCCCCTTCACAGTAGTTATGCCCTCATTGTGACCCTCTAACAGTAGTTATTTCCTCATTGTGCCCACTCATAGTACTTATGCCTTCTTTGTGCCCCTTCACAGTACTTATGCCCTCATTATGCCCCCCTCACAGTAGTTATGCCCACACTGTGTCACTTCACAGTAGTTATGCCGACACTGTGCCCCCTCGCAGTATTTATGCCCTCATTGCACCCTTTGACATTAGTTATACCCAGATATGCCCCCCTCATAGTAGTTATGACCACATTGTGCCCCCTCACAGTAGCTATGCCCACATTATGCCTCCCTCACAGTAGTCATCCCTTCATTGTGCCCCCTTCACAGTAGTTATGCCTACATTGTGCCCCCCCACAGTAGTTATCCCTTCATTGTGCCCCCTTCACAGGAGTTATGCTTTGTGCCCTGTGCCCCATAACAGTTGTTATGCCCCTTCACAGTAGTTACCATATGCCCTCACTGTGCCCCCTTCACAGTAGATATTTACTTATTTTATGGACTTATATAGCGCTGACATATTCTGCAGCACTTTACAGACATTTGCATCATGTTGTCCCCAACGGAGCTCACAATCTAGGTTGATATGCCCTCTATGTGTCCCCTCACAGTAGTTATGCCCTCTCTGTGCACCTTCACAGTAGTTATGCCCTCATTGTGCCCCCTCACAGTAGCTAGGCCCTCTCTGTGCCTCCTTCAGAGTAGTAATACCCTCATTGTGCCCCCTCATGGTAGATATGCCCACACTGTGCTCCCTCCTAGTAGATATGCCCTCATTGTGCCTCCTCACAGTAGTTATCCTTTCATTGTGCCCCTTCACAGTAGTTATGCCCTCATTGTGACCCCTAACAGTAGTTATGTCCTCATTGTGCCCACTCATAGTAGTTATGCCTTCTTTGTGCCCCTTCACAGTACTTATGCCCTCATTATGCCCCCCTCACAGTAGTTATGCCCACACTGTGTCACTTCACAGTAGTTATGCCGACACTGTGCCCCCTCGCAGTATTTATGCCCTCATTGCACCCTTTGACATTAGTTATACCCAGATATGCCCCCCTCATAGTAGTTATGACCACATTGTGCCCCCTCACAGTAGCTATGCCCACATTATGCCTCCCTCACAGTAGTCATCCCTTCATTGTGCCCCCTTTACAGTAGTTATGCCCACATTGTGCCCCCCACAGTAGTTATCCCTTCATTGTTCCCCCTTCACAGGAGTTATGCTTTGTGCCCTGTGCCCCATAACAGTTGTTATGCCCCTTCACAGTAGTTATGCCCTCACTGTGCCCGCTCACAGTAGATATTTATTTATTTTATGGACTTATTCTGCAGCACTTTACAGACATTTGCATCATGCTGTCCCCAACGGAGCTCACAATCTAGGTTGATATGCCCGCTATGTGCTCCCCTCACAGTAGTTATGCCCTCTCTGTGCACCTTCACAGTAGTTATGCCCTCATTGTGCCCCCTCACAGTAGCTATGCCCTCTCTGTGCCTCCTTCAGAGTAGTTATACCCTCATTGTGCCCCCCCATGGTAGTTATGCCCACACTGTGCTCCCTCCCAGTAGATATGCCCTCATTGTGCCCCTTCACAGTAGTTATGACCACATTGTGCCACCTATACATAGTTTTGAAGTGCTAGTTTAACTTTCTTTTGCATTGTATATATAGATAGTTAGATAGATAGATGTCATCAAAACCTTACTTCTATGGTTCTTCATAGTTATGTAGGTCAGCAGAAAATGTTTTGGGGAGAGTTTGTTCCTCATGCTTCAGCCACTAAAAACATTGTTAAAATAAAGAAGTGCTAACCAGCATTTGAAGCAATACAGTGTTCTGGATTGGGGCAGGTATGTTTAATGCTGTTCATTGCTGCCCTTGGTCTCCTCTCAATGAGGAGAATGATGACATTTTTGGCTACAAAATATTGATACAAGTTTTTCTTATCAAGCTTTACTAAGAGAAATGTCTATAGGGGGATTTATCAAAACTGGTGTACAGGAAAACTGACTTAGTTGCCCATAGCAACCAATCAGATTCCACCTTTCATTTTCCAAAGAAGCTCAGAAAAATGAAAGATATAATCTGGTTGCTATGGGTAACTAAGCCAGTTTTCCTTTACACCAGTTTTGATAAATCTCTCCCAAGTGTATACATGTGGTAAAGAGTTTTAAATAGATGCAACAAATTAATTGTCAGCATACAGTCTTATCATATTGTCCATATACAATGTCATTTGCAATTAAAAGTTTCAGCTTAAAATAACTTTTTCAAATATATCAGCAAATTAAATCAAGCAAGTTAAAAATGAAGTAGGGGTATTAATAGTTTAATAATAACCTTTATTTATATAGCACCAACATATTCTGCAGCACTTAACAATCAGAGGGAACACGTACAAACAAAATCCTACATTACAGAGGAACAAACATATCAATGATTAAAACAAAGGGAAAGTTTACAATCTAGGGGTACCACTGGGGCTAGTCTTATGCTTATTTGGGCCGAGGGGGACATGCCAAGGTGAGAGCAGGCCAAGTTTGTGCAATCTGATAAACAGTCTGAGGTCAGGGTGGGCAGCGCAGAATCAGAATGGAGGTCAAGCAGCAAATGGTCAAATCCAGGAAACAGGTGCAGCGGCCAGGTTTGGCGTGGTACCAACACTACTCTGGGTCCCATAGATATTGTTGAAGTGTCAGTGTTTCTACTCTCTGGAAGGGATGGTAAAGCATGGTTCACCCCAATGGGAAATAAGTCTAGAGAGTCAGAGTCTGCAGTAAATCAATGTGCTTCCTTACTAGAGGAAATAAAGTACAAAATAATACAAGTTTTAAAGCTGGCTTCTCCTCCCTGAGTAAAGAATGCTCTGTGCTGAGGAAAGGCCTGAACCAACTTTCACTCTCTCAGAAGGTTCGTATCCTGGTCAAAGGCTGGTGGCTCAGGGTCTGTGGTTCAGTCATCCGGCTGGCTCCTTGGTCACAGGGCTGGTGATCCAGGGTCTGTGGATCAGCATCCCTATCTCAGTGTCTTCTTCTGGTCACTCATGCAGTCTGGCAGAGTCTCTTCTACTAAACACCAATTCCTAACTGCTCTCCTGATATACAGTTTCTAGCTGAACTAGAACCTTCTAGTGTGAGGGGTGGAGCGGAGAAGCACAGCCTAAACAGAAACATTGTTACAATTTTTGTCTGTCATAAAATTGTATAGAGTTTTTCCAGACATAAACATAAGTCTTCAGGCATAAACAACAGAGCTAAACCAGACAGTCAGAAGGTCAGTGTGTCAGAAAGTCATAAAGTCTCTCAGTATTAGGTGGCTGTGCATTAACCCTTTCCACAATGCAGTGCAGATATAGTGTATTAACAGTGTATATTAACAGAAAATATTCCAATTAACATATAAATGCAGTTTAACAATATGAAACAGTATAAGTGTGTAAAGTGCAGGACACATGTAGGAAACTGGAAGCGGTTTTTCCTTGAGATAGGATTTTACTGTAAAACTGGCAGTAAATAACAGATAACACTTAGAACAGAGGAAGGTAATATTCGACAAATAACTCTGGGTTAACCCTGTCTGTGGCCGCACGCCTGTGTGAAGGGAGTCTCCCTAACACGTAGTCTCTCAGGGTTTACAATAATCAGACATTTACCCTGTCTTCAGCTGCACACCTGTGTAAGGGGAGTCTCCCTCTCTCTTGCAAGTTGTCTCTTTAACAACAACTAAGACACTGAGGGCTGATTTTGAAATGACAGTGTGTCAAACAAACTTAAAGAACATATTGTATATTCCCTGTCCTGGGGATTGCTATGCTCAATATTGCTGCCTACATGTACGTTTCACTATGGCCGATGGCCCTCACTAGGTCCTCTCAGGACTCCTTGCTAATCTGTGGTGTGTACTATATGGTTCACCTGCTGGCCTCTGTCCCTGTCGGTAAACCAGCCTTACAATCTCCTATTCTGGCTCTTAGCCAAGTCTGTGGCCTGCTTTGTGGCTAACAGAAGCAGAGCCCCTTGAACCTGCTCATTCAGAAGCTCAGCTTCCACTGCCTTGCTCAGCACACATCTCCCTCTCTCCCCTGGGTCCTGGCTTCCTCCAGGTTGCTGTATACATCTCACACAGCTCCGTCTGCTGGCTTGGGGGGGGGGGGGTTGGGGGGTTGGGGTTAATCCTGTGGCACTACAAGTGCACACAACAGTATAAATCACAGTGCATGTTAACCTTTCAAAGTGCAATGAATTAGAGAATTGATGGTTTTGCATACTAGCAATAGGGCAAATGTCCACAAATGTCCATAGTCCAAAGTTCCCTTGCTCCAGGACACAGGCAGAAGTTGGTATACAGAGATACAAACGTAGAACACCACATCTTTGCAGGACACTGTAGCACTATAACATATTGCTCAGGAACCCTTTCACAGGGGAAGGTGCCTTAAGGACACCTGGGTGGCTGGCCATAGGTTGGAGATGATTAGGGTGTACTCGCTGACCATTTAAGAGCTGGAGGGAGCGTGTGCACATGCTCTATGGGCAGTGAGAGGAACTACTGGCAACAAGCAGGCTGCAGCCTGTAAGAAGGAAGAATCAGGAAGGCCAGTTGGTCTGAGCCGCCATAGCAGGGGAGTGGAGTAGCAACCTTGCACGCCAAGGAGAGCAGAGTAATGGTAGGCACAGGCCACTGTTATAACAGTTGCAGTGGCCAGTGATTACTTCATCAAGAGGGACAGGGGTCTGGGGTTCTCGAAATAGGTCTAAGAGGCAGGAAGCTATGCCATACCTTTTATAAAATTAAATTAGAAATCATTCAAAATGTTGCCTGTCCTAGCAGCCCTGTCTGCCACATGGTGGATGGGTCACTTTATACAGAGAATGTCATCAAGGTCCACATCATAACTCTAGATACAACATAAAACCTGCTGTCATTCTGTATGTTTTCCAGTTTATGTTGTACAGCCAGTTCTCTGTATACCAGTACTGGGAGTAAAAATAACCCTGTTGATGATGGCTGTAATGAAAAGGTTACAATCCCACCGAGCTTTTGATTCCAAAAACATGACAAATTCACAACGTAACATAGTAAATATCATTGCACTGCAGTTTACACTCCATGAAAGTTGATTTTGTGGTGGCTGAAGATTGCGGGAAGTCAGAAGTCTTTGGAAGGACAAGAAAGGTCACCTGAATGTTTCCAAGCAGTACATTAGCCTGTTTGATCAGTCTTTTACACACATGCAGCTGGTCACAGCATGCTGTAGAAACGGAAGTGGGATGGTTTGCTGGATGTGGCATGGATTTCCTCATTGTGAGAAAATCTTCCTTGCATTTGTCCCATAGGAAATGCTTGAGAGGAATTGCTGAGCCTTAAAGGGGTTCTGCAGTTTTTTCAAACTGATGATCTATCCTCTGGATAGATCATCAGCATCTGATCGGCGGGGGTCTGACACCCGGGACCCCCGCCGATCAGCTGTTTGAGAAGGCTAAGCTCCATTCATGTGAACGGAGCTTAGCCCCGCCCAGGCCAGTGATAGTAGTCGTGACGTCACTGGGCCTGCGGTAAACACAGCGCCGCTGCCTTCTCAAACAGCTGATCGGCAGGGGTCCCGGGTGTCGGACCCCCGCCGATCAGATGCTGATGATCTATCCAGAGGATAGATCATCAGTTTGAAAAAACTGCAGAACCCCTTTAATCCATAGATGATGGTTCATATGAATTACATATAAGGATATGTGATATATTTTATGGAAAAATCTGAAGCACACAAACTTTAGGCTTCATGAACATGACTGTGTTTGTCCACAAACCATGGATCCACAAAATTCCTCACTGCCACCACTCGAAATATAGACAATAATAGGACATGTTCTATAATTTGCAGGAATGACATACAGATGCGAACAGCACACATTTTTTTTTTGCAGACCCATAGAAATGAATGGATTTGTGTGCTATCCACAAAAAATGCAGTAACGTGCATGAAGCCTTGAAGTATTGAACAGATTAGTATGTACATAGGGTCCCTGTACCAATGAGGATCCTGTACAGTTTTTTTTTGGCTCCTGAGTATGCTGCAAAATAAGAAATAAATTCCCTGCTCATGTTTTAAATCCTCCATCGCCGTAGAAAAAATGGCCTTGTTGTCCCCTACCGGTAGTTGGATACGGACCATGGGACTTCTAGCACTAGAATATGTATAGGTAAGTAATTGTTTGTTAATTTATGCATAATCAGCTGTCAATTTTCTTTTAAGCCTAAGGATGGGCAGAGCTGGCATTATGGGGGGGGGGGGCTAAACTGGGCATCGTCTAAGGGGCCCCCTGCTTCAGTGCTGTTGTTCAGCTGAGCGTCTGTGGAAGCGAGCGGGCGGACAGCTGAAAAGCTGCACTTTACAATACAGTGTAAGGTCCCCTCCCTGTACATATAAGGCTACTTTCACACTTGCGTTTGCAGGATCCATTTGTGAGAGCCTGTGACGGTTCTGAACTGATCAGTTTTGTCCTAATGCATTCTGAATGGAAAAGGATCCGTTCAGAATGCATCAGTTTTGCTTCAGTTCAGTCTCCATTCCGTTTTGGAGGCGGACACTAAAACACTGCTTGCTGCGTTTTGGTGTCCACATGAAGAAACTGATGCAAACTGATCCGTCATGACTCACAATGTAAGTCAATGGGGACGGTTCCTTTAAGTCTGACACAATAGAAAACGGATCCGTCCTCCATTGACTTTCAATGGAGTTCAAGACGGATCTGTCTTTGCTATGTAAAAGATAATACAAACAGATCCGTTCAGAACGGATGCAGACGGTTGTATTATCATGACGGATCTGTTTGTGAGCCTGGACGGATCTCACAAACGGATCCTGCAAACGCAAGTGTGCAAGTAGCCTAAGAGAAATCATTGACAGTTCCGGACACCAGCAGCACTCTTCTACTGGAGCTGTAGGACCTGCGATGATGTCAGGTGCAGGAGGCGGAGCTCAGCAATGCAGTAAAGTAAAGAAGAAAAAGACCAACGATGCATTTGAAGAAGTTGTAATCCTCTCCTCTTATACCTCCTGTTATGTAATATTATAGTACATTACAAGATGAGGTATGAGGAGAGGACTACAACTCCCAGCATGTCCAGCTTGTTATGTAATAACAGAGTACATTACAAGAGGAGATGACTGCAACTCTCAGCATGTCCAGACCATTATTATGTAATATTAGGGTACATTACAACACCCTGGATATGCTGGTAGTTGTAGTTCTCTCCTCTTATACCTCCTCTTGTAATGTACTCTGATATTACACAATAACAGTTTGGACATACTGGGAGTTGTAGTCCCATGCTCTTATATGTTCCCCTGTAATATGCTCTGATATCAAATAATGGCTTAGACATGCTGGGAGTTATAGTCCTCTCCTGTTGTAACTCCTGCTGTAATATGTTCTGAATTAGGGTCAGGACGATGGATAGGGGAGGGTAGTCATCCACCCACTTCGCTACACATAACGGGAAGGGGGCGCTCTCATGGCAATCCAACTTCAAAAGCCTCAGGCTGCTAGGCCTCATGCCTGTGAGGCATTAGAACAGCGCAAGAAGCCGCAGTGACATCAATGCATCCTCCTGCGCTGGGTCTCGAAAGATGATGTGATCATGTGAGACCCAGAGCAGGAGTGGTGATATCATTGGGACTGCATGCATCAAGACACAGCAACACAAGCCATAGAGGCGTTTGTTGTTTTTTTAAATTTTTTTTTATACTTAATGTCCATACTGCTGGGGGCACCAGGGAAGGAGCTCACTATACTGTATATACTTGCCACAATTGTGGGGGGGGAGGAGCATTATATACTGGCACTACGGGGTACATTATATATATATATATATATATATATATATATATATATATATATATACTGGCACTATGGGGGTAGCATTATGTATTGGAACTAGTGGGGGGCACTACAGGGGGACATTAGAGCCACTGGGAGCATTATGGTTATATTATTACTACTAGGGTACTGTAGGGGCGTATTATTTGATGCAATATGGAGGGCATTGCTACTAATGGGGGCCATCTTGGGGAGTATTATCACTATTGGGGGCACTATTACTAAAGAGGGCAGCCTGGGTGTATAGTATATTGTTTGTGGACATTGAGGGGAGCACAGCAGGTCCAGTATTAGGGGTAGCTTTAAGAGGTTCTCCGGGTTTTTTCATTTTGATGACCTATCTTCAGGATAGGTCATCAATATCAGTTCGGCGGGGGTCTGACACCTGGCACCCCCGCTGATCAGTTGTTTGAGGAGACAGCGTGCACTGTGCGCACTTGCCGTGTCCCGTCTTTCTTCCTACTCTGCTGCTATATGTCTATAGGTTGCAAATATGCGTAATTAGACAGCACTCCAGGGGTATTATGAAGGATGTGATATTTATTCAGCTGGGGATAACACACAACACCATAGATTGGCAATGTTTCGGGCTATTAGAAGCCATTCATCGGGCCTAATGGTGTGCTGGGGGTCCAAACGCCGGCTGAATAAATATCAGATCCTTCATTATACCCCTAGAGTGCTGTCTAATTACGTATGTTTGCAAGATACTGGCCTTGAGGTGGAGCAAGGGCCAGAACCAGATGTGCACCCACAACCAGCCACAGATGAGTGCTGTGACCATCAGGTTTAAACTATATGTCTATGGGTTGATCTCTTAGGGTGCAGGGTGTCGGACTGTGTTTTTAGCACATTATTACAAGATTTGGGGCCCCACTTTTGATTTTGCCCAGGGCCACATTTTGTCTAAAACCGGCCCTTAGGATGGGTTCATATTAGCGTTCGCGATTTCTGTTGTTTTCCATTCAGGACGTTGCTTTTTTACTGCGCAAAAAAGTTTTGCATGCAGGACTTTTTGTCCAGAGTTTTTGACACAATCTGTGATGGAGGCCCTGAACAGAGCTTCCAACATAGATGTGAGTGAGCCCTAAGAAAAACTTTACTATGTACCTGCCATGATAACTTCATATTCATACTTTAGGAAAACGTGAATTAGGGGAGTCTGTATTTTCTATTTTTCTGAACGCAGACTCCCTGTAAATTTTCAGAACTCCTTCAGAAAATAAAGGCTAGCCTTCCATAACAAAACACAGAAGACACAAAGGATGGGGGGACTATTTTAAGCTGGCCATACAATAGATTTTGGATGGCCAATTTAGAATATCTCCTGCTGAGTCTCCTGTGCCTTTTCAAATTTGCATGACTGAAGACAGATATCTCAGCAGAGGTTATGCTCAGCTCTGGAAGGCTATTAATTCTCTTTATTTTATTACATTGGATATGACTCCCTTTGTATGTGTACTGGGATATGTGGAGGACTTGCCAATCACTGAGCCTGGTAAAGTAGCTATGGCCAGAATGTTATATATAGAGCGCAAACTGATTTCTTAGCATTGGTTGTATGAGTGCAGCCCTTGCAGAACTGAATACAATGCCAAGATTAACTGGTTACTTAACCTTGAACGTGGTGTTCATAGGAAGAGGGGAGCCGTAGGTTGATTTGAGAAACTTTGGGTTCCTTGGATCGATACCTATGGATGGGCATCCGGGGAACTTCAGAGATATCAGCTGGGACAGGCGTGATTTGTGAGGGTGATAGCACTCTGCATTTATACCAATAGTAAAATGTGAGCGGGATCAGTGGGTGGCGGTCTTCTACCTAGATCTATATTTACAGTCCACTTGGTAGGTGGAGGTGAGCCCTTCATCCATAGTAATTGCTGTTGTGAAAATGGATTGCCATTTTACTGTACGCTGGGAGGGGGGTGGTGGTGGGAGATGCATATGTGCTTATTTATGTTGTACATGGAGGCGATGTTCATTGACTGGAGTGTTGCAGATGGAGAGCACTTTTTGGACACTGTGAGAAAGGAAAAGAAAAGTTCATCTGCTGTGTTTTTGTTTGCTATGAGGAGTTGCTATTGGAAAGACATATATGTCATATAACATCAGTGAAAACATAGTTCTCGCAACAAATCAAACATCCATTAGCAATTTTTCTGCTTGCTTCAAGTTACTTCACCCACCAACAAGCCATTCAAAATATCTCTATCTGAAATCCCTAATGAATGCCTGAGCCTCAATCTATAGTCAAAATCACTATCACTGTTAATAACCTGGCCATGGGAGTCCTTCAAAAATTAATATAGTGAGAACCCCTCCCTCCTGTATAAATAGTTGTTAGAAAAAGCAAACATATAAATGTATAAATTACAGCTTTTACTCATTTTTTTCCCACAAAACTATATATCAATCTGCTCAGTTCCTCCTGATCTACAACATGGTGCTTTCAAATAGCATTGTATTTTGTAGTGACAGGTCCTACTTAAAGAGGACCTGTCACCACTCCTGACATGCCTGTTTTAGTAACTACATGCATTTCCCATGTAATAACAATTCTGGAACATCTACTCTTATGGCTCTACGTTGTGTCATTCCTCTATTATTTTTACTAGAAGTTATGAATGAATTGCTAGCAGACTGCAGTAAGGGTACAGAGGGGTGGTAACCAGTTGGGGGTGTACCTGCACAGACTGACTCTAGCCAATCAGTGCTGCCATTGTCACAGGTACACCCCCAACTGGTCACCTCCCCTCTGTACTCTTACTGCAGACTGCTAGCAATTCATTCATAACTTCTAGTAGAAATAATACAGGAATGGCAGAACATAGAGTCATAAGAATAGATGTTGTAGAATTGTTATTACATGGGGAATACATGAAGCTATTAAAACAGGCATGTCAGGAGTGGTGACAGGTCCTCTTTAACCTGTTTAACCTTGTTATGGCAACTTGGGACCTTTGGGAGGGATGGCCTTCCACAGTTATATTGTTTAACCATCTATTTCATAATCGTTTATTCATCGTGTCTATTGGTGAACAATGCATGAATGGTTTGGTACAATCAATATCTTACAAAAATTATTGCATCCGACTTTTCTCATGCTGTCAGTATGCCTGGAGCCATACTGGATCAGTAGTAGAGAACTGAGAAGTGTCTGGAGAAGCTCTTGGGAAAAGAGTAGAATGTGAACATGTTTTTGTTACAAAAGAGACTAGAAGATAGGTTCAAGAAAAGATAAGGCTATTTTCACACCTGCGGCACGGGGCTCCGGCAGGCTACATGTTGTATTTTTGTTCTGGCCGCCTCTCGGCAGGGGCTGCCGTGCTGTGGCCGGATCCGCGGCCCACCCCCATTACAGTGTGAAAGGGGCCTTAAGAGAAGGAAAAGTATTATTGTAGGGGAATATGTTTTAGGGTCAAGGACAGAGAAGCTAGTAGAGCTTTAAGGCTCAATAAACCCAGAAAATTTGAGAAAATATGAGAAATGAACTGCATTAGCAAAACATCAGTTACAGTTTGGTGATATGTCCCTTATTTAATAATGAACAGAACATAAACTTGTCAACCTATAAAATAAGAAAAAAAATACTTAAATAAATACAGAAAAATTGTATAATAGAATTTTGTAAGTGTGTAAAAACATAAAAGTAACAAATCATCATCTTAGGCTAGATGTGACATGAATAAAGTGATTGGTAGCTATGAACTATTTCCTCAAATTTACAGCAAGTCCAGACAATCTCATGTTTAATTTATAGGGGAAGTAATGGCAATTTTTACATTATAGTAAATGGCATAATAATATGTTACGTACACATTAGCCTTTATGGTTCCCTTTTATTAATTCAGACTTAAATCCTCTTTTTGTGGCACAGCCCAGAAGTTAAGCTATCAGCTGAGTGACAGACTATGCAGTGATATAAACTATCATTAATGTGGCTTTAAAGCAATACAAAAATTAGGAATTGTTGCATTTATTCTATACAGAACATATACAGTTGAGTCACATTATTATGACCACCAGGTAATATCCAGATTAACTATAGTGTGCAGTATGGATAACCGCTAGACAGACTGGTAGGTTGTCACAGGTATATGGAGCCATGCTGACTGCAGTGCAGGAGGGTGCGTAGGGGAAGATCCATAGAGAGAATATGACGATAGACGTGGTCCCACAGATACTCAATTGGGTTTAAGTCTGGGGAATTAGGGGGTCAGAGAAGCACTTGGAACTTTGGTCATGCTCTTACAACCAATGTTGGTCACATTTTCTTGATAGAAGATCCGATCCACCCTAGGAAAGACAATCAACATGTAAGGGTGTATGTGATTTGCAAGGATGGATTCATACCCAAATTGGTAGAGGGTGCCTTCCATATAGATTAGTGGGCCCAGAGAATGCCATGAAACATCCCCCAGACCATAAAGCTGCCACCACCAGCTTGACACACCAACGTCCATCTGTTCAATGAAGCAGAAAATGTGACTTATCGGAGAAGGCAACCCTTTGCCAATCAGCGGAGGTCTAATTCTGATATTGCTGTGAAAATTGAAGTCTTTTCTGCCTATGCAACTTTATTAGCAGAGGTGCAATAATCTGCTTAGGAGCCCTAAATGCAGTAGGGTTCGCCAAACTGTTGTATACACATGTCTGGTAGCCCCTGGTTAATTTTGGCTGGGAGCTGCTCCTCTTTAACGTGTTGGCCTGCCCTTTATAGCTGACATTCACCTCTCACATCAATGGCATGTGGTGCTTTGCATTTTCCACGTCGCTCATTCACAATGGTGCCATTTGTCCACTCATGATACACTTTGATCACAGCAGCACATGAACAAACTGCACAGTTTCAGAAATACTGCCATCCATGGCCTGAAAGCCAATAATAATTTTTAATTAAGCATCACCACTCAAAAAATGCACTGCTAATATATAATAATAATAATAATAATATCTTCCCTTACCCAATAACCAATACCCAATACTTATCTACCCAATAACCGTAACAAAAATGGCCTAGATACACTAATCCTAAAGATGACGTAAGCTTACACAGGCTTTGTAGACCTGCACCAGATTTATCACAGTGGCTCAGGCTGGATGATAAATTAGGTGCAAGAACAGACATTTTTCTTTAAATCTATATGAACTATATCTATAAAGTTCATCTTACTTTGAGACAGATTTTTACACCATAATAGCGGCGCAACTTTGGTGCAAAATGGTGTATCTATCTGGCCCATCCCCTTTCCAGTGAATTTCCACCCTTCACACTAAGCCCGTCCCTTGTAGAGCACAATGGATAAAAGGTGTATAAACCCTAGATGATCCAAATTGTGCTAATTTTTTTTCCACCTTTTTAACAGATTTTTGGCACAGACACATTAGTAAATCTGGGCCAATATCTTTTGTGCCCTATAACCTTTATTATTATCACCTTTAGGCAGGTCATTATTACTGTGCTAGAGAAGTGTGTTTAGGTGGCACAGAGGGGATGATATTATTGTGAGGGCATACAAGGAGCACAATTGATGTATAGGAGGTACAATTGTGTGAGAGACTAAGAAGAGCACTAAATAGTTTGTGGTCATGTAGTAGCCCAGAGCGGTACTACCATTCCTACATCCTGCTACAATAATGTCATCTGTGTATTTATTCCAGGTCCTCCTACATTGTTCATTTATAATATTGCTATAAAACTGTTATGTTCATGTACCGTCCCTGGTTTACCAGCAGGTGGCAGTGTATCTGGCAGAGAGAGATATTTGGATAGAATGGAACTTACCATTCCATTCTCCCCCTTCTGGGCAGAAGTGGGCTAGTCCTGCTTCCTACCAAGGGAAGGGTTGAAGGAGGCTATAGACAGTTTAGTGAGAGTTGAGTCTAGTGCTGGAAACAGACGAATCAAGTCATGGTGCACTGCGGTGGATGGCTGCCCCTTCTGCAGGAGTCCCTAAAGGGAAGCAGCTCATAGAGCACCATGACTCCTTACAGATATAGACAAAGTATCACAAGGGGTATACAGCCAAAGACACCCTGCTCAAGAGGTACCAGAACAGTTCTAAAGATCAGCTACCAGACTAAAGCCAGAGTCTAGCACAGCAGGGAATGATAGAGCAACGTATTCAAGTTTGCCTGCCAGTTTACCCCAAAACCTGTTGGAACCAAGAAAAACACTGAATATTGTCTGGATGCAAGTTTATTCAAGTAAAGCTGTTGAACTTTTACAGAGTCTGGACTCAACTTATTCTCTACCTCCTACAAGTCTTCCGTTTATTGCCCTGGAGCCTAACCTTGGAGATCGACGGTATCCAGTTAGGGGCACCATGAACACAGAAACTAATAAGGCTGCATCACTACTCTGCATTCCTAAAAATCTGGCACCCGATCGGCTGGAGAGGCCCTTCTGCCATCATGCATAGTGTGGAGATATACAAGACCAACACCAGGTGTGATGATGTAGGGCACCACCAGCTAACATGGCCATTCACATCTGAAATTTGTGGAGAAAACATTGACCAGCATTTGGTATGTCCAGGACATTGTGGAACCAGTCCTACTGCCTTTATTGACTCAGTTAGGATACATGGTGTTCCAACAAGACAACACACACCCACACACTGCCTGCACTACTCAATATGCTCTTCAGGGTATCCAACATCTACCCTGGCCAGCTTGCTCTTCAGATCTCTCCCCTATCAAGAATGTCTTGGACTGGATGGGCGATGGATTTCCTATACACAGAAGCCAACAACCATCTTGGCTGAACTACTGGTCCCAGTTGAAAGAACTTGGAATGACATACACCAGGAGGATGTCCAGCATCTATATAACTTTTACTATCCCAGAGTAGCAGCCAGTATTGCAGCAAGGTGAGATGCCACCCAGTAATTATGTGACCCTGCCTCAACATATACCCTGCTGCAGAACCCAAATTAAAGGGTGTACTACCTTGCTTGTGTGATTATTGGCCAAGCACCACTAGCAGTCATCTCAGTTAAATTAAAGGGGTTGGCTCATCTCAGGCATTGATTGCATATTGCTAGGATATGCCATCAATTACAAACAGCTGTGGGAATGATCGTTAATCTGCTAGTGTAAAGGTGCTGCTGATTACCCAATGAAAACGAGTGAAAAGCTTGTTCATTGGGTAATTGGATTTTTATGAGGTCATCATGGCATTAACAATCGCTCCTTCCCATACTGTGGAGGAGATCGATGCATATAAATGTAGAGCTTTCCTTCACTGACGAGCAGACAATCAATTGAGCAGTGTAAAGAGGCCTTAAGGATAGACCATCAATTTAAAAGTCCTGGGAAAACTCCTTAGTAGAAAACTGGTCAGGATGAAGGCCAGTATAGGCGGGCTATTTAAACTGCAACATGTATGGTGTACAACATGTCTGAGGAAGGCTATAAACTAGCTGAAACGCGGCACACGAATAATATGTGACAATAAATATCTAAACTGCATATTCAGCGAGTGCCGGTCTTTAATGTACCTTAATGTACCATCAATTTAAAAGTCCTGGGAAAACTCCTTAGTAGAAAACTGGCCAGGATGAAGAAAAGCCTAACTGCAACTCAGAGCCTCCATGCAGATTAATGTTCAGATGTAATTTGGATATAGTCTTACTTATTTTCCTGATGGTATGATCATAAGGATAAAAACTAGACTTAAATCACGGTTATTGACAGTCTGCAATATGTATTTTATCACAGAGCAGTATTTAGTGCAGTCGTAACATCATATTATGGGTCTCTAATATATTGGTAATAACTAAATTGATAAGAAAACATGACATGTTTAAATGTTTGGAAAGAAACATGCACTTACAATAAATATATAATAAAGCCTTACATTTTCTTGCAGGCCTATAGCAGTCAACGGTTGGCAGCTTTCATGTCACAAAAGAAAATATAGGGGCCAAAAAAGGATGAATGATTTCATTTTAAATAACACCCAAAGGTGTTTTATGTAATTTTTATCTAGCTTTGAATCCTCCTTTCCCAGCAATGTGAATCATCTGAGCAGCCCCACTTCTGACATTCAATTTAAAAAATAATTTTGCATTAAAGGCGTCCTATCTTTAGCAAGAGCAATTAAGATGAAGGAGCTGCAGGCCACAGCAGAGTCATATGAAAGCTGCAGAGCTTTCTGAAAAATTATTTTCTGCTCAACTTTCACCGCATAAAGCTACTGCTACTTTTATAGATTTTTATAGATAATATGTCACCAAAACAGATCGTGAGGGCATATTATCGTCAGGGCATACAAGGAGCATAATTGATGTGTAGGAGGTACAAAGGTGTGAGAGACTAAGAGGAGCAGTAACTAGTATGTGGCCACATCAGAGTTTGCAGGAGGGCTGGAGAGTCTCTTCTGCCATCATGCATAGTGTGGAGATACACACAGGGCAGATTTTAGACAATATGTGGCCCAGGGCAAAATCAAAAGTGGGGCCCCAAATCTTGTAGTAATGTACACACCACATTCCGTCGATTCCATAAATGAAAACAAACACGTGAACAAATTGCTACTCCATGTGGCCGCACTCTAAGGGCTCACGCACACAAAGGTTTTTTTTCCCGTGTCCGTTCCGTTTTTTTTGCGGACTGTATGCAGAACCCTTCATTTCAATGGTTCTGCAAAAAACGGAAGTTACTACGTGTGCATTCCATTTCCGTATTTCCGTTCCATCACTGATTCTGAGCCAAGACCTGGACTGGAACCTCCACAGACATAAGGTATACGGGAAAGATCTACACTTGATCTGTGTTTAGAGTCGCACCTGGTTTTGGCTCACAATCACTGATGGAAATCACTGACCAAACACTGTCCGAATAAGGTAGATATGCAAAACACAGACACTCGTCATGTGCATTCTGCATTTAACGGAACATATTCCCATAGTTCCCATATTAGAACAGTCCATTGATGGTAAGGTCGACAAGAATAGGACATGTTCTATATTTTTGTAGGGCCGCAAAACAGACATACGGATGAGGAATGCACATGGAGTGTGGTTGTCCACCTCTTTTGCGGCACCATTAAAGTGAATGGGTCCACGCCATAGTGTTGTGGTACTAAACGGGTGTACGCAAGGTGATACATAATGAGGTTAATGTGAGGCACAGGTCCAACCACTCCATGTGCCTCATCATAACCTTATCAAGTATCTATCTGCTTGCATAATGGGCAACATGGGGTTAATGCATGAGGTAAATGAAAAGTTACTTGCTACTAATGTAATCCGCCGGTCACTTACTATTGGGAATCACTTACTATTAATGTGTGGCACATGGGGTCCAAAGTGAGAAAAGTATGTGCCTCACATTAAAAGTAAGTGACCCCCATCAAGTTTTTAAAATGGCAGTGGCAAGATTGGGGTTAATGAGTCACATTAACCCCCAATGTTGCTGGCTGCCTAGTACTTATGTTTTTACCTGCCTTTATTTTAAGGCAGGCTAATCATTTGTGTACAATCTGAGATACCTGATGATCACTGAGTCCTTCTGCTATACACTGTGAGGCCAGGGGCTTGGGCTGCTTATGTTTGGGACTGGCAATAGTGGTGATGCTGCTGCCTGCTTCTACCTTCACTGGGCACAGGGCACTCTCTCAATCATCTCCCCTCAGCAACAGAGGACCCTGTAAGTTTATACACTGCAGTTTAAAGTGCGGATCTTCTGCTGAACGCCCGCTTGCTTCCACGGACTTTCAGCTGAGGAGCCTTACACAATGGAGGCAATTGCCCAATTTGTTCCTCCAACACAGGCCCTGGATACACAGGACCAACACTACCATGGTTGTTCCCTTCTGAAATTTGTGGAGAAAACATTGACCAGCCTTTGGTATCTCCAGGACATCAGATTTTAAACGCTCTACAAGTAGATAAGAATTACCAACTCAAATAGCTGTATCACTAAAGAGCTGTACAGGTAAGAGTAGCTAATACTTCTCAGGGGACTGTATCAATAGGTAATACCTCCTGATATCCAGTATGTAAGGAATTATGCCAGGACATAACAGGTAACCATGGGGCCTTATAGCAAAACTTGTAATGGGACCCCACCTACTGTAGTGACCCAGGGGCCACTGCTAAAGATAACAATTGTGCTATTGTCATTTATAATACAATCTGATATATGCAATGTTTTCTAATGTCTGATCAGAGTTTAATATGGTCATTTGGCAACGTTATGTAACCCCTGGTTAAAGAGAAAGGGTTAAAGCCCTGGAGAATCGGCAATCTCCAGGCAGGGGCAGGCCCAGTGCCCTGGACTTGGTTTCTTTTCTGAGACTAAATGACTTCTTAGGCTATTTTTACACTTATGTTGTTGTTTTCCAGTATTGGGATCCGGCAGAGGATCTCAATACTGGAAAAAAAGTCCTCATCCATTCTGAATGGAAAGAGATCCGTGCAGGATGCATCAGGATGTCTTCCGTTCCGGCAGCATTCCGTTTTGTGACCGGACACAAAACCGCTGCCAACTTTGAGGTGTGCTTTTGTGCCCAGTCATCGAAACGGAACAAAGTCAATAGTGACTGATCCGTATTTTTAGGAGGCTAAAAACTAGATCTGTCACCCATTGACTTTCAATGTATTTAGTAATCGTTTTTTTTTTTTTTCGTTTTGATTTCACACAACCGCATCCTAACGGAACGGATGCATCCTGATGTGCAAAATCAAAAAGAATCTGTTTAATTCCCGTATTGAGATCCTCTTCTGGTACCAAAGTACCAGAATTAACAACGCAAGTAGCCTTAGTGATAGTGCTTCTAGGGAGTCAACCTGTGATTAAGCTGCAATGCAAGCAGTCTAAGGGTACATTCACATCACGTAAAATGCAGATCCGTGAAACACAGATACCGTCTGTGCGGTGTGCAAATTTTTTGTGCCCCATTGAAACAAAAAAAACCCATGTTCTATCTTTTACAGAACTGACATACAGATGCGGAAAGCTATTAATATGAATCAGCCCTAAGCTGGAGTGTCATAGACCTCTTAATAAACTTGCCACAACTTTTGGTTGTCCATGTGACAGAAAACATTTTTTTCACCGTAATTGACACAAATTTCAAAGTTATGGTAAGGGGTTGTTCACATATCAGTTATTTGATCAGTTATTTCCATCAGTTATTGTGAGCCAAAACCAGGTGCGGGTCAAAAACACTGAACAGGTGCAGATCTTTTCATTATACCTGATCTCTGTGTAGTGTCCACTCCTGGTTTTGGCTGACAATAACTGATGGAAATAACTAATCAAATAACTGATATGTGAACAACCCCTAACTCTGTCAGGCTGGCAAACCCCTGCAATTTTTCTCGCCCTTTAAGTGGTGCAAAAAAAAAGACACAAATGCAAAAAGTCAACAACTGGCGTAAATAGGTTAAGAGTTTTAGCTACATAGTTATATAAACTCTGGTGCCTTAAATCCAGAACATGCACTGTTTTCTATCAATAAACATGAATTCTAGGCTGTAGCTTCTCTAGCCTGAAGTGGCGACTATGCTGGTCAAAGAGACACCACTGTTTTCTGTCACTATTAATTGGAACTGCCTCTAGGCTAGTTATTTTTCTTTTTGAAGTATGCAACCCATCATTTTACTAGGAACCAGTGCTTCATAAGTACAGGTCATCAAATGTCTAAAGGATGTCACTAGCTCACAGACTAAATTAAGGCCATGTCGTCAAGAGCATTGTACAAAATGAGGGCAACTGGATATTCATGGTTTATTATTTGTTAATCATTCACTTGAAATGGTTTCATGGTGGAATAGTGGCCTTCAATGATTTTGCTAATATAAGGCTTTATCATTCAGTACAAGGATTCGAAATGAAATTTATGTTTCACATTATGTATCATTTTCTATCAGTATGCTGCTATTTTATGTTTAGATAGTTTAGCTTTTAATATATACCCAACAGTATTAACACAGTTTCATCTAACACACCAGTTATGAAGGAGAACATGAGCTGCAGTGTAATTAATGTTTCTGGTATCTCAGATTTGTGCTTCAAATTACATAAAGGTAGGTACATTTAGAATATGTACTCAGGGATTTATTGACTGATTTTACTGAAAATATGTCACATACACATAATCACTTTTCATACTAAGGCTGGCATAAAAAAATATTCAAATGGTTAATGGTCTGCTAAAGATTAAGGGGGTCATTTATCAATCTGAAATACGCCTAAACTGAGACTTTTCTCCGCTCACGCCAGGTCTAAAATTGTGGGTGTGGCGTGGCATGGGCGGGGATGGGCCAGCCGTCTCATTTATCATTTTCTACATCAGTTTTAGGTATAGAAAAAGTTCTAAATGAATGCCAGCAAGGAAGTTGTCTTACATTTGGAACTGGAGGAGGATCCGCCAGGAAGTTGTGAAGAGGATGGCGCCTCTTCATAACTTTCGTCGGAACTACCACCAGCTTAGGGGTTTATTAAGACTAGCTTCTAAGATGTCGGTTTTAATAAATGTGCCCCTAAATGTGTATTATGGTGTCTGTCCCCAGATGTCATGTTTTGGAAAACACAAACAGGTTTGGCCTCCTTCTCCGTATGGCAATATATATTAGGAGTTCCAAGCCTTTATGCAGGAGCTAACCATAGTGGCTTCTTAGGGGGCACGCAGTAGCAATTTTAGCCTGCAGTAGCCCATTAGTATGGCAGACAGAGCAGCTGGACTGCTGTGTCTTTCATCCATTAGGGAATGGGCCTCATTCCTCAGCCTGTGCGGTTCCCAGCAGGAGCCATGCTGGGCTGCATAGTAGAGCTTGCGGGCCAAAGATCATCCCAAAGCCTGTCCACCCTCCTGTCAGCAGGTGTAATGACATCACTGAATTACGCCTGCTGCTGGGGAGAGCATTATGTGGTTTATTAATCAGAGGAATGTGGCTAGGTGAGAATTACATTTTTATTTTATTAACACCACAGGGGCTTCACTATTGTAAGAGGGTCAGTAATAGGGCAGCACTACTGTGAAGGTGCACTAAGGGGCCAGTACTACTGTAAGAGGGCAATGAGGGGGCAAAACTATTGTGTGGGGACACTAAGGGGGCATGAATAATATGTTGGTGCACAAAGTGGACGTGACTACTGTGAAGGGGCAGTAAGGGGGAATAATTACTGTGTGGGAGCACAAAGAGAGCATAACTACTGTGAAGGGGCACTAAGGGGACATACTACTGTCAAGAGGGCACTAAGGGGGAATAACTATAGTGTAGAGCACTAAGGCGGCATGACTACTGTGTGGAGCACTAAGTGGAAACACAAGGCCTGGGCAGCAAAAAAGTAAAGTAAAATCTTGACTCACCAGTCCAATTCTAGTGTTTTATGTTCATATTTTTTACATGACTGAGTGGGGGGTTGAATTGAATTGCGAGTGTGGCCAGTCTTGAACTAGCTGTGGTAGAGGGGGGTGGTTGGAAAAGTCTTGCAGTGGAGAGAAGAGTGGTGTCCCATTCAAAAATTTTCTATGGGGCCCAGCTTTTACCAGTTACAACCTTGCCTGTGTGTTCATGGAAAAATCAGTTGAGTGTAAGGCCAACCTCACTGTGAATTCAAGTATACAACAGGGAAGAGATCAATGACTGATGTACAGCATACAGTACTGCCAAGAAGAGCTCTCCACTCAGCAAGCATGAAGAGGGAGAAGGCAAAGCAGAATGAATTACATGCAGGTTAAACATATCTCTTTGACTGCACTACATCTAATAGACCTATACATCTGCCTTTAACTTCCCATACACTTCAGATACCTGTTGGCCAACCGCTTGTTGCTTAGTCGAGCAACATGTATTCCTCCCAACTCTACCATACAGATGCTATGTTGTCTCAGTCAGAAGGAGTAAAGTCCCCCCATACACAGTAGCATGCCTAAGGTGTTTGGCACCTGGGGTGGCTCCTTTCTCTTGCACCCCCCATACTTTAAAACATTGTACCCCCTCACAGTTATTATGCCTTCATTTTTCCCCCTCACAGTAGTAATGCCCTCTTTGCACCTCCCTCACAGTAGTAATGCTCTCTTTGCACTCCTTCACAGTAGTAATGCCCACATTGTGTCCCCCTTACAGTAGTTATGCCCACATTATGCCCCACCATGGTAGTTATGCCCCCATTGTGCCCCTTCACAGTAGTTTTTCCCACATTGTGCCCCCTAACAGTAGTTATGCACACATTGTTCCCCCCTCACAGTAGTTATTCCTTAACCGTGCCCCCTGCACAGTGGTTATGCCCACATTGTGCCCCCTCACAGTAGTAATCCCTTCACTGTGCCCTTTTTACAGTAGTTATGCCCACACTGTGTCCCCTCACAGTAGTTATGCCCTCATTGTGCCCTCCCACAGTTAGTTATGCTTTCATTGTGTCCATTCACAGTAGTTATGCCCTCATTCTAAATAACAGATTAGAAAAAAAGGATATGTGCCAATGTCTGGTTTTTACTGGCAGAAGAAAACCTTGGTGACACATTTGCTTTAAGGAGTCAGTGTGTTTTTTTGGTAAAGATTGCTATGATTCCCAACCTTGTTCACAAACAGGCCATGATGGGTATCAGTGGTACAATTGAGAATTACACCCCATATAACATAAAATAATTCTCAAAGAATGCATGCAATATATGCTTTGATTGTGGAGGTGTTTTTTTTATTTTAAGAAAAGATCCCAAGAATATTGCTGATTTTGAGAGGGTGAATATTAATGATAGTCTTCCTACCACTGTGGTTTGTATGAGTCAGCATGCAGTATGTCAATGTTGTTATCTATGATAGAAAATGCAAATATGCTCTTTGATGTCTAATTCTGAGTGACTTAGAAGGATCAACATCTGGAAGTCTTCATAGATACATGGGAAGTTAACCACAAATTAATAGTCTGTTACAGCAGACAAGATCCCCGTATCTTTGTTTTTCCGTTGTCTGTGAATAAATGTAGAATTTCTATGACCTACTGAGGATCCCCAGATGCAGGACAGTTCAACAAGCATCTCCATTCATATTCTAAATTATTTCATAATGTTTTATTCTATCTTGGTTTGAACCTGGCTTGACTATGGGTTGAAGAGACATCTGAGTAGACATAACCATGAATGACATTTACAATGGAGATGAAAGAGCACATGTTTAAAAGCTTAAGATACTGTAGTTTCACATTTTCATTATTTGAAGCATGTAAGAAACATTATTGTGCTATAATGTCGTAGAAGAGATGGAGATATGGGAAGCCTAGTTGCATGAGATACAATTCTGGAGTGCTATAAGGGACACTGCATGTGCAGTACCCCAGACCTGAGGGTATTTGCAATTACTGTAAATAGTTTTGTATTGTATTTTTATGTATAGTTATGTTTTTATCCTGATTCTATGTCTTTGGTCTGATGTTGTGTTCATGTTTCTAGTCTGCTTCATATGGTCGGGTTCCGACTGTGTGAACAGGTCCCTAGTAGAGATGAGCGAGCACTAAAATGCTCGGGTGCTCGTTATTCGAGACTAACTTTTCCTGATGCTCAGGTGCTCATTTCGAGTAACGAACCCCATTGAAGTCAATGGGAGAATCGAGCATTTTTTGCAGGGGACCAAGGCTCTGCCTAGGGAAGGCTGGGTAAAAACCTGGAAACATCAGAAAATGATGGAAACACCACGGAAATGGACAGGAAACAGCAGGGGCAGCATGCATGGATGCCTCTGAGGCTGCCTAATTCCACCATTACCCCAAATTATCCTGCAACAGCCTGGTGGTTACCCTCATGGCAATTGTGGTCACCCAGACCAAGAAAGGAGAGGCACATGCCCATCACATGTTAGGGAAGCACCCAACTAGGTGCAACGAAGGTCCATCACCCATGTGATTGCTGGCACTGCTCTCCTATCCCCAGCCACACGATGCAGGCATAAGCCTGACACAGCATGGCGGTGACACCAACAAGTGACCAAGTTAGATGAGGTAACAGGTGAGCCATCCAAAAATTTAGCCTGACGCAGCATGGCGGTGACAACAGAGTGACCGAGTGACACTGCGGGAGCAGGCGAACCACATAAACATTTAAAACATGGCAGCGGTGACAACAGAGTGACTGAGTTAGTATGCGGTAGCTGGTGAAGCACCCAAAAATTTAGCCTGACACAGCATGGCGGTTACACCATCAATGACTTTGTCCGACTGAGAATGCAGTGAAATGGCTTTTGTTGAGCCTCCAAAAATTTTTTTCTTTTCGGAGTACATAAAGTCGACCCTCAGCAAAAAAATTTTTTTTTTAAATGTCGGTACTTGCGCCTCCTGAAAAATTGTTTTGGACTGTCTGTTTGACGCTCCTGAAACATTGTTTTACACTGTCTGTAGTTGACACTGCGGAAAAATTGTTTGGAGAGAGGGCCTATAGGTGGCCCTCCGGAAAAATTGTTTAGAGAGAGGGCCTGTAGGTGGACCTCCGGAAAAATTGTTTGGAGAGAGGGCCTGTAGTGGGCCCTCCGGTAAAATTGTTTAGAGAGCGGGCCTGTAGGTGGACCTCCAGAAAAATTGTTTAGAGAGAGGGCCTGTAGGTGGACCTCCAGAAAAATTGTTTGGAGAGAGGGCCTGTAGGTGGACCTCCGGAAAAATTCTTTAGAGAGAGGGCCTGTAGGAGGCCCTCCGGAAAAATTGTGGTAAAAGAGTGCCAGTTGGACCTCTAAAAAAATTGCGGTTTTTGGGTCAGCGTTAGGCAAAGACGACAAGGAGGAGGAGGAGTAGGAGGAGTAGAGAAGAGGAATCGGATACATAAGTAATGTTAATCTTTAGCTGCTTTCCCCCGGAGGAGATTTGAATTCCGGTGAAATCCAGGCTTTGTTCATTTTAATAAGCGTCAGCCTGTCAGCGCTGTCAGTTGACAGGCGTGTACGCTTATCGGTGATGACGCCACCAGCTGCACTGAATACCCGCTCTGACAACACGCTAGCAGCAGGGCAGGCCAGCACCTCCAAGGCGTACGCCAGTTCAGGCCACGTGTCCAGCTTTGAAACCCAGTAGTTGTATGGAGCAGAGTGATCGGTCCGGACGTTGGTATGGTCAGCTAGGTACTCCCTCATCATCTTTCTGTAAAGCTCACCCCTACTCTGCCTAGACTGGGGACAGGTGACAGTGGGGTGACATAAAACTGGCAAAGGCCTTGGAGAGCGTTCCCCTGCCAGTGCTGGACAAGCTGCCTGCTCGCCTCCTCTCCCCCGCTACTTGGCCCACAGAACCATGCCCTCTGCCGCTAGCGGCGTCAGATGGGAAGGATTGTTTCAGCTTGTGCACCAGGGCCTGTTGATATTGATTCACTCTCATACTCCTTTCCTCTACAGGGATGAGAGTGTAAAGGTTCTGCTTGTACCGTGGGTCCAGGAGAGTGAACACCCAGTAATTGGTGTTTGAAAAAATGCTTCTAACGTGAGGGTCATGGGATAGGCAGCCTAACATGAAGTCTGCCATGTGTGCCAGAGTCCCAACACGCAAGAATTCCTTCTCCTCACTGGACTGACTCTCCATTTCCTCCTCCTCCTCCAAGTCCTCCTCTTCAGCCCATACACGCTCAAGAGTTAAGAAGGACTGAGCACTGGTACCCTCTTCTGTCTCGCCGACATTCTCCTCCTCTTCCTGTTCATCCGCATCCCCCTCCTCCGATACACGCTGAGAAACAGACCGGGGGGTGCTCTGGCTATTAAGCGACATATCTTCGTCCACCGTCTCTTGTGACAAGCGCAAAGCATCTGACTTCATGCTGAGCAGTGAGTTTTTCAACAGGCAAAGCAGCGGGATGGTGAGGCTGATAATGGCGGCATCGCCGCTGACCATCTGTGTTGACTCCTCAAAGTTGCTCAACACCTGGCAGATATTAGACATCCACGTCCACTCCTCATTGTAGACTCGAGGAATCTGAGTGACCTGACTACCAGTTCTGGTGGAAGTTGACATCTGGCAGTCTACAATCGCTCTGCGCTGCTGGTAAACATGTTTAATGTCGAATTCCATCTTGTGGGCACATCGCACAACAGTTGGTGAGCGGGCAGTTGTAGGCGGTGCTGCGCTGCCCTGAGAGTGGCAGCATCTGTGGTCGACTTGCAGAAATGCGCACAGATGCGGCGCACCTTGGTGAGCAAATCAGACAGATTGGGGTATGTCTTGAGGAACCGCTGAACTATTAGATTGAACACGTGGGCCAGGCATGGCACATGTGTCAGTCTGCTGAGTTGCAGAGGTGCCACCAGGTTACGCCCGTTGTCACACACAACCATGCCTGGCTTGAGGTTCAGCAGTGCCAGCCACAGATTGGTCTGCGCCGTGATGCCCTGTAACAGCTCTTGGGCGGTGTGCCTTTTGTCACCTAAGCTCAGCAGTTTGAGCACCGCCTGCTGGCGCTTACCCACGGCACTGCTGCTGCGCCTAGAGCTACCGACTGAAGGCGCCGTGCCCACGGATGGTAATTCGGAGGAGGAGGTGGAGGAGGAGGAGGAGGGGTCGGAGGAGGAGGCATAGTACGTCTGAGAGACCGTGACCGAGGTAGGCCCCGCAATCCTCAGTGTGGGCAGTACATGAGCGGCCCTAGGGTCAGACTCGGTCCCAGCCTCCACCAGGTTAACCCAATGTGCCGTCAGTGATATATAGTGTCCCTGCCCGGCAGCACTTGTCCACGTGTCCATGGTTAGGTGGACCTTCTCAGAAACAGCGTTGGTCAGGGCATGGATGATGTTCTGTGACACGTGCTGGTGTAGGGATGGGACGGCACATCGGGAAAAATAGTGTCGGCTGGGGACGGAATACCGAGGGGCAGCCACCGCCATGAGATTGCGAAAGGCCTCGGTCTCTACCAGCCTATAGGGCAGCATCTCCAGGCTCAGCAATTTGGAGATGTGGACTTTGAGGGCTTGGGCATGTGGGTGGGTGGAACTGTATTTCCTCTTGCGCTCCAGCATCTGCTGTAAAGACAGCTGAACGCTGCACAGGGACACATTGGTGGACGCTGTGGAGGATTGTGGAGGCGAAGGTGTGGTTTTCCGGCGGGAGGCGCTCGTGCCAGGGTCCTGGGCAGGGGGTTGACTAGCAGAGGCAGCGAGTGACACAGGGGAAGGAGCAGTGGTGTGACCCACAGGAGGTGAACGGCCTTGGTTCCATTGAGTGGGGTGTTTAGCACTCATATGCCTGCGCATGCTGGTGGTGGTTAGGCTAGTAGTGGTGGCACCCCTGGTGATCCTGGTGTAGCACAGGTTGCACACCACAGTCCGTCAGTCATCCTCACTTTCTTTAAAGAACCTCCAGACTTGCGAACATCTAGGCCTCGCCACGGGAGCTTCACTACGTGAAACAGTTGTTGCTGATGCACCAGCTCTGGCCCTGCTTCTCCCTCTGGCCACACCACTGCCTCTTCCAACCTGTTCTGGTGCAGCACTCACCTCCGCCTCAGAAGCACTGTCTTCACTCGGCTTATCAACCCAGCTTGGGTTAGTCACCTCGTCATCTTCCGATTCCTCAGTCTGCTCCCCCCTCGGACTTCCTGCCCTGACAACAACTTCACCACTGTCTGACAACCGTGTCTCCTCATCATCCAACACCTCTTTACACACTTCTTCCACTAAGTCAACAATGTCATCATCATCACCCACAGACTGCGACAGTTGGAAAACTTGGGCATCGGGAAAGAGGTCAGCAGCAACCTGAGAAGTGGTTTGTGACTCTGGGAAGTGATATCCGAAGTCGATTTGCAAAAAATGTAATTCTAATACTGTACGGAGCGGCAGCTCCGTACAGTATTAGAATGTATTGGCTCCGATGAGCCAAAGTTAATACTTTGAGAAGTCTTGCAAGACTTCGCGTAATAACTTAAGAAATTCATTTTTACTGTAAAAAAACATTTCCATAACTCGGGTTCGGTTCCAAGGTACCTTGCAGAGGCATCCGGACCTTCCTTCTATGGAAGCCTAGGAGATTCAGCCCCGGCTTGGTCTCCTATGCAACAGTGTAATGCACTAACAGCCAATGCATTACAATACAGATGTATTGTAGTACATTGCAAAGGGGATCAGACACCAAAAGTTGAAGTCCCAGAGTGGCACAGAAATAAAGTAAAAAAAAAAGTGTTTATAATAATAAAAAAACATTTCAAGTAAAAAAACACGCCCCTTTCCCCTAATTTTATAATAAAAAATAGAAAAAAAGAACACACACACATATTAGGTATGTATCTAACGTCTTTATATATATATCACATAATCTACCCCTTCAAATAAACACAGTAAAAAAAGAAAAAGAAAAACTGTGCCAAAAAAGCCAAAAATCATATATACCCCCAAATATCAATAAAACTGTTACCGTATACTGTAGTTCCCAAAATGTCGTCACTTTTTTTTTTATTTTGGGGGGGGGGAGCTTTTCAGGGGGCTTCAAGTGGGACGTGCTAACTAAAAATCAGTCCAGCAAAATCTGCCTTCCAAAAACCATGCGGCGCTCCTTTTCTTCCATGCCCTGCTGTGTATACTTACATCAGTTTACCACCACATGTGGGGTGTTTCTATAAACTGCAGAATCAGGGTAATAGATATTTTGTTTGGCTGTTAACCCTGGATGTGTTACAGAAAATAAAATAGAGTAAAATGGAAAATTTGCCAAAAAAGTGAAATTTAGAAATTTCATCTCCATTTTCCTTTAATTCCTCTGGAATACCTAAAGGGTTAACAAAGTTTGTAAAATCAGTTTTGAATAACTTGAGAGGTGTAGTTTCTAAAATGGGGAGCATTTATGAGTGGTTTCTTCTATGTAAGCCCCACAAAGTGACTTCATAACTGAACTGGTCCTTAAAAGGTGGGTTCTGGAAATTTTCTTAAATATTTTAAGAATTGCTTCTAAAATTCTAAGCCTTCTATTGTCCTAAAAAATGAAATGATACATTAAAATAAAATTTACAAAATGATGCCAACATAAAGTTGACATACGGGGAATATAAGTAATAAATATTTTATTAACTATCATTTCTGTTTTAAAAGCAGAGAAATTGAAATTTTGAAAATTGCAATTTTTTTCCACATTTTTGGTAAATTTTGGATTTTTTCATGAATAAAGGTGAAATATATTGACTCAAATTTACCACTATCATAAAGTACAATGTGTCACGAGAAAACAATCTCAGAATGGCTTGGATAAGTAAAAGTGTTCCAAAGTGACACATGTGAGATTTGCCAAAAATGGCTTGGGCAGGGGGGCAAAAACTCTCCTGGGGTAGAAGGGGTTAAAGCGAAATACCATCCTGTTCATAGTATATATTTGTATAGTTTTTCAATTTTACAGTTATGAAAATCTGGAAATCATTCTTTTTTTTTAAAGGGATTCATGTCTACAGTGTTAAGAATTAATTTCTGTCTTTTCAGTAGTTTTCCATTTGACAGAACAGAGCCACTGACAATAATAATGTGTACACTTTTATATTTATTCTCTGTCCATTTTTGAAAGTTCTTCGCTGTTTGTATTGTTTTCAGAGCATATAGTACGGGCCCATTTTTGCTTTTGCATTTTATTTTTTTCCTCCCAACGTTCCAATAGCCATACTTTTTTAAATTTTCAATTCATATGAGGGCTTTTTTTTTTTGGGGGGGGGGGGGGGGCACACCCGAGTATAATGGAAGTCAATGGGAGAAGACCAGGCACCCCAGGCAGAGGGGAGGGTGTCTGGTTCATAGGGAAACGTCAGAAAATGGTGGAACAGCATGTTAGGGAACAGCATGGGGAGGATGTCTGGATGCATCTTGGACACCAAAGTCACTGCTATTAACGATGATGTCTGACTATTACGACACTTTTACGGAATTACAAAAATACCCCCCCCCAAAACCCAAGATAACATCGATTTTACAGGAAATATTGTTAGGAAACATATATTTACTTGTACGTAAAGCGCAAGTGCTGACAAAAATTACAAGGAAGAGGCACTCCGATACAACCGGTATATCATATAAAGGATGGCCTCATTCACATTGTGATATAATTGTTCATGTCGTGGGACTCCTACACTCATAAAGCCTATGCACAAAGTGATAGGGCTGCCAAAAAATTACAAGGAACATGCACTCCAATACCCCCTTTATTACACATAAAAGAGGGCATCAGACACACCCGTGAAAAATTATCATTGATGGCCTGCTGATGAGCTGACCATCTAAAACATTATGGTTTAGGGCCTGCTGGTGAGCTGACCGTCTAAAACATTATGGCTGAGGGCCTGCTGGTGAGCTGACCGTCTAAAACATTATGGTTCAGGGTCTGCTGGTGAGCTGACCATCTAAAACATTATGGTTCAGGGCCTGCTGGTGAGCTGACCGTCTAAAACATTATGGTTTCGGGCCTGCTGGTGAACGTCGAGGGCAGCCTAATAATCAGTTTCATATGATGGAGGATGAGGAGGAAGAGGACGAGAAGAGGAAGGGGTACATGGAAATACAGTGTATTCAATACACCCTAAAAGCCACATTTAAGGTTCCTTCATGTTAAGCCGCTTTCCTCTGGTGGAGTAGAGAAGTCAGGGGCAATCCAGTCCTTGTTCATTTTGATAAGCGTCAACCTGTCAGCATTGTCAGTTGACAGGCGGATGCGCTTATCAGTAATTATGCCCCCAGCGGCACTAAATACCCGCTCAGACAAAACGCTGGCGGTAGGGCAGTCCAGCACCTCCAAGGTGTAGAGCGCCAGTTCGTGCCACGTGTCCAGCTTAGACACCCAATAATTATACGGCACAGAGGGATCGCTGAGGACGTTGACACGGTCAGCTAGGTACTCTTTTACCAGGTACTCTTTTCTTCCAAAAATTTTCACACTAGGCCGCTCTTCAGGGTGAGGGTGGTGGCGGGGTGTCATAAAACTGTCCCAGGCCTTGGAGAGTGTCACCCTGCCTTTGTTGGAACTGCTGTGTGTTCCCCTCGTCTCCCCTCCTCGGGTGGCCAAGGAACTACGGACTCTGCTGCCAGCATTGTCAGATGGAAATTTGTGGAGCAATTTTTCGACAAGGGCCTTTTGGTATTGCAACATTTTACTTGTCCTCTCCACCACTCACTGGAATGAAAGATGAGAAGTTCCCTTTGTAGCGGGGGTCGAGAAGGGTGAACAACCAGTAATCGGTGTTGGATAATATGCGTATAACGCGAGGGTCACGGGACAGGCAGCATAGCATGAAGTCAGCCATGTGTGCCAGAGTCCCAACAGACAAGGCTTCGCTCTCCCCACCAGATGATGACTCTCAATATCCTCCTCATCCTCTTCCTCCTCTTTGCCCCATCCACGCCGAAGAGATGGTGTAAACCTGCTATGGCTACCCTGTGTAGCGGTGACAACCGTCTCCTGCTCCTCCTCCTCCTCCTTGTCCTCTTCCAATTCGCGCTGAGAAGACAAACCGAGGGTGGTCTGACTATCACCCTGTGTCGGGTCTTCCCCCATTTCCACCTCTTCCACAAGCAGAGCCTCGCCTTTATTGTGAGCAGTGAGCTTTTTAGTAGACACAGAAGTGGGATGGTTACGCTGATAATTGCATTATTGCTGCTCACCATCTGTGTAGATTCATCAAAGTTGCGTGACACCTCACAGAGGTCAGACATCAATGCCCACTTGTCGCTTGTGAAGAGCGGAAGCTGACTAGAAAGGCGCCGACCGTGTTGCAGCTTGTATTCTACTACTGCCCTCTGCTGCTCACAAAGCCTGCCCAACATGTGGAAGGTGGAATTCCAGCGCGTGTTCAGGTCGCACAGCTGTAGGTTACTTGCGGAAATGGGCATACAGGCAACGCACCCGCACCAGTAGCTGAGTCAAATTGGGGTAGGTTTTCAGAAACCGCTGAACCACTAAGTTGAAGACATGGGCCAGGCATGGTATGTGTGTGAGGTTGGCCAGCTCCAAAGACACCACCAAGTTGTGGCCGTTATCAGATACAACCATGCCTGGCTATAGGTTGACTGGCGAGAGACACAGCTCAGCCTGCTCCCTTATGCCCTGCCACAGCTCTTCGGCGGTGTGCTGTTCCAGCTACTGGCTGACTGAAGTCTGAGTGGTGCTGCAAGATGGCAATGGGAACTGGAGGAGGAGGTGGAGGAAGAGAAGGAGGGGTTGCAGCCGCTACTGTAGGTAGTTGCGGAAATCCGGATGGAAGTAGCGCCCGCAATCCTCGGCGTGGGTAGCACCTGTGCCATCCCAGGGTACGACTCACTCCCAGACTCCACAACATTCACCCAGTGTGCCGTCAGGGAAATGTAGCGTCCCTGGCCACAAGCGCTTGTCCATGTGTCAGTTGTTAAGTGGACCTTGCCAGTAACTGCATTGGTCAGGGCACGGGTTATGTTTCTGGACACATTCTGGTGTAAGGCGGTGACAGCACACCGGGAAAAATACTGGTGGCTGGGGACAGCTTAACGAGGGACAGCCGCTGCCATCAGGCTGCGAAAAGACTCGGTGTCCACTAGCCTAAACGGCAACATTTCCAGGGCCAGCAATTTGGAAAGTTGCGCGTTTAGAGCTATGGCCTGTGGGTGGGTGGCGGGGTATTTGCACTTGCATTCAAATACCTGGGGTAAGGACATTTGAACGCTGCGCTGGGACACTGAAGTGGACATGCTGGCTGATGGTTCTTGCGAAGGTCCAGGTGCAGGGCGGGAGGCATCTGGGCCTGCGTCTTGGACAGCAGCTAACAGAGGGGAAGAGGAGGCAGTGGTGTGACCTGCAGACACAGATCGTGGACCCAGGCGTTTGGACTACCTTTTAGGGTGCTTTGCTGACATGTGGTGGATCATGCTGGTGGTGGTCAGGTTGCTGGTGTTTACACCCCTGCTCATCTTGGTATGGCACAGGTTACAAATTACAATCCGTTTATCGTCAGCGCTTTCCTAAAAAAAACGCCAAAGTGCAGAATACCTAACTGCTCCGGGGAACAGTTGTGGGCCTGTTTGGTGTGGCCTGCCTTCTACCTTTTGCCTCCCTACTGCCTCTTCCAGCCTGTTGCGGTGCTGCGGATCCCTTCCCCTCTGTACTGCTGTTCTCTTGCCACCTTCCCAGGTTGGGTCAGTGATTTCATCGTCCACCACCTCCTCTTCCACTTCCTCACTCTGTTCCTCCTCCTGACATGGTGAGCTAACAAGAACCTGACTTAATCCTCATCCTCATCATCAACCTCTTGAGACACTAGTTGCCCTTGACTTACTGGCAACTGTGTCTCATCATCATCATGCACCTCGTGAGACGCTACTTGCCATTCCCCACCGTCATCTTCTTCAGACTGTGTTTGCTCAATAGGTTGGGAATCAGGGCACAATATCGCCTCATGTCCCACTTCAAGCGGCCTAGGCGAGAAGCCCGAGCCAAGGAACGGTGATGAAAAAAGCTCCTCGGAATATCCGAATGTGAGATTAGTTCTTTGCCCAGACTCTGCATGGTGGGAGGAAGTAGGATCAGGGTGGGGATGCGGTTGCCCAGACTCTTGGCTACTGAGACTGGACTTTGTGGAAGAGGAGGTGGTGCTTAAACGACTGGAAGCATTATCAGCTGAAATCCAACCGACTACCTGCTCGCACTGGTGTGGCGACAAGTGTTGTGTCTTGCGCCACCCTGCAAAATGTGACATGAAGCTAAGAGTTTTGATTGACTTTGTTTCCTGGGCTCTGCCAGCAGGCACAGTTTCACCGCGCCCAGAGCCATGGCCTCTGCATTCACCATCAGCAGCACGCCCACTTCCCCGTCCCTTAGTGCTAGCCTTGCGCATATTAAACAGTATATATGCAACTTTGTCACAAGTACAGTACTGCAGATTTTTATTAAGTGCATGATAAGAAAAATTTCACCCAATGTCAAATATTTAGAATGTGCAAACGTTATACAGTAGACGCAATGAGGAACTGCGGTCTAAATTTGCGGTAGAAAAAATAGCAACGTGTGTCAGCTATATAGACAACAGAAAGGCTATAATGCACACGGTGTGCACGTACTAGTAGTGTCAGGGCACACTTGCGTTCTTTTTGCCCCAGAAGAAAAAAAATGCAGCCAGATAGAACAATGGACTTTTGTGACTTTGGAACAGAAACACTAGCCCTACCTAGCCAAATCCTATCCCTACAGTATAATTTCCTCCTTGCGCAAGTTAAACTGCAGACGCAGCTGAGGAACTGTGGCCTAAATTAACGGTAGAAAATATACCAACGGATGTCAGGTATATAGAGTTTTGAAAGTTTCTAATACACACGCTGTGCACGTACTAGTAGTGTCAGGGCGCACTTGCGTTCTTTTTGCCCCAAAAGAAAAAAAATCCAGCCAGATATAACAATGGACTTTTGTGTCTTTTGAACAGAAATACTAGCCCTGCCTAGCCAAATCCTATCCCTACACTATAAGTCCCTTCTTGCACAAATGTTATACAGCAAGACGCAAAAGAGGTACTGCGGGCTTAACAGCAGAAATAATAGCAAAGGATGTCAGGTATATAGTATACAAAGAGTATCATACAGTATTCAGCAGCTGCACTGGTGGCGTTAATGGCAGACCACCTAGCGCTATTTTTAACCCCCCCCAACAAGATATAATAGCCCTTAAAAGGGCTTTTGGGTCTTTTCAGATCAAATTCTATCCCTGCTTAGCGATCTTCTGTCCCTACACTATCTGTCCCTCCTTGCAGAAGCTCTCCCTGGCTCAGTATGAGACGGTCACATGTATGCTATAAAGCACCCGGCGACATGTGACCCGGCCAGCCAATCACTGTAATGCCAGTAGCCAAGATGGCTACGGCATTACAGTGAATGCCAGTACCTGCCAGGGGACTCGAGCATGGCGCTCAAGCACATGCGGTGTTCGGCCGAACACCGCGTGGTCACGAGCACCGCCATGTTCGGCCGAATAGTATATTCGGCCGGACATGTTCGCTCAACACTAATGAGCACCGTTCAATTTACCATGTCTTATTGAGAAATGGGAAAAAATCGTTTTGGGGGGTTAAATTGAAAAAATAAAAATAAAAACTACAATTACGCCAAGGTTTTTGAGGTTTTGACATTGTGTGCTGCAAATCTAATAACATCCTTCATCTGTGGCTCAATACGAATACGGTGATACCAAACTACTTTTAAAAAAATAAAATCCATCATTTTCTGACAGCCATAACTTTTGTATATTTTGGTCTACAGAGCTGTATGAGAACTTGTTTTTGGTGGAAAGAAATTTTGATTTTATTGCTACCATTTTTGTGGTATGTACCACTTTTTGATCACTGTTATTCAATTTATGGGGGGGGGGGATTGACAAAAATGGCAAATTGTGTTTTTAAATTGTTTTCCATTACAGCGATCAACACACAAAAATTTTTATTAATATTTTAATAGATCAGACATTTTCGAACAAGGCGATACCGAATATGTTTTTTTTGTTTTGTTTTCTAGGAAATGGGGGTGATATAAATTTTTTTTTTCACTTTTACTTTGACTGTAACTGTAACGAAGTTTGGTGAACCAACTAAATCATTTTTTCAAAATTCATCACTATTCTCTACCTGTATGTCCTATTTGATTCTGATTATGTTTGTTTTGTAGCCATCAATGAATAAACTATGTTCTAATCTATGTTGTAATGTATGTACAGTGCCTTGCGAAAGGATTCAGCCCCCGGAACTTTTCAACCTTTTGCCACATTTCAGGCTTCAAACGAAAAGATATAACATTTTAAATTTTTGGTGAAGAATCAACAACAAGTGGGTCACAATTGTGAAGTGGAACGAAATTTAACGAAAAGTGGGGCATGCAAAATTATTCGGCCCCCTTGCATTAATACTTTGTTGCGCCACCTTTTGCTGCGATTACAGCTGCAAGTCGCTTGGGGCACAGGTCTGGAATTTGACTTGGCCATTCTAAGACCTGGATACGTTTATTTTTGAACCATTCCATTGTAGATTTTGCTTTATGTTTGGGATCTTTTTCTTGTTGGAAGATAAATCTCCGACCTAGTCTCAGGTTTTTTGCAGACTCCAACAGGTTTTCATCCAGAATGGTCCTGTATTTGGCTCCATCCATCTTCCCATCAATTTTAACCATCTTCCCCGTCCCTGCTGATGAAAAGCAGGCCCAAACCATGATGCTGCCACCACCATGTTTGACAGTGGGGATGGTGTGTTCAGGGTGATGAGCTGTGTTGCTTTTACGCCAAACATATCGTTTTGCATTGTTTCCCAAAAGTTCGATTTTGGTTTCATCTGACCAGAGCACCTTCTTCCACATGTTTGGTGTGTCTCCCAGGTGGCTTGTGGCAAACTGTAAACGAGACTTTTTATGGATATCTTTGAGAAATGGCTTTCTTCTTGCCACTCTTCCATAAAGGCCAGATTTGAATCTTGGGATTTTTTAGCTGCAAAGCGAATCCGAATATTAGGTGATTCGCTTTGGCTTTGTACGCATTCGCTACGTAGTTTGTCCTATAAATTATACGCTATTGCTACGTATAAGTTACTGTATACGCTGTTGCGTACAATTTCAATTCACTAGCGAACTTTTACTGTTCGTTTATCGTGCTCAAAAGCCCGGGAAGAAAGCGGTCACCTGACCTAATGAGCAGGGCTTGCTCTGATTGGCTCAGGCTTGGTAAGCCAGTGACGCATCACTTCTGCTGCGACTGCTGAGACGAGCAGAAGCACTGTGTGTGAAGTTCTGAGACTCTGAGACCTGTTTTGTGAAAATTGGGGTGTAATTGCTCTGGGAATCCATATTACACATATCAGGGATACTGCAGTGCAAGTGCAGGGCCAGTTCAGGGCTAGTAATTAATCAGGCAGGGAAAGAGAGACAGGGAGAGATAGGGAGAGACAGCGAGATACAGGGACAAAGACCAGCTGCTGGGCCACAGAATGAATTGAAAAATGTCTGGAATGGATAAGCAAAAGGGCTCCAGTTCCAGCCAGACTTTGAGCTTTAAAAAAAAGGAGAAGGTGGCACAGGGCAGCAGTGCCAATAGACGTGTAGCTGGAGCATCTACTAGTAGTATTTGCAATACTTGGCCGTTGTTCCACCAGGCTAACCCACCGAGGCGCAAAATTGTAGTAGAAAGTAGATGAGGTAGTGGAGTGGATGGCACGCTCATCTCAGTCTCAGCCGGATGATCTGCTGTCATCTGCTGATACAGTATCCATATGTAGCCAGGGGTCAGACTCGTCCTGCTCCACCATTCCACTCAAGCAAACCCCTTCATTTTCTGCCACCTCTCGGGCTTCAGTGCTCCCTCCTAGTGGTGTCTCTTCTGCAATTTCTAAAAAAAAAAACCACCGAAGCCCACCTTATAATCCGGCAGTTATAGAGGACAGCCTTCCTGAGGATTTCTTAGAGGGCAGTCAGAGTTTGGACTGCCTGGAATTGTCAGTTGGTGGGGAACAGCCTAATTTGCATTCCCAAAAATGTGTTGTGGAGGAGTCTGACGATGAATCTGATGTGTTAGACCGGAGGACCTGGGAAGTGGATCGGGCTGTGAGGAGGATTTGAGCTCAGAGGAGGAGGGTGGTACTAGTAGTGGCAGCAACAGAGGGCAGAGGCGAGTTAGGCCCAGGGCTAGTGCTTCCCTGGGAACTAGCAAGACCCCAAATATAGTGGGGCCGGCACCAGGGTGTAAGCGTGCAAGGGCTACAAGCTTGGCCAGCTGTGGAGGGCGCACGTCGGGTGTGTGGAAGTATTTTACCACTCTGCCGGGGGATAGCAGTATGGCCACGTGTAATTTCTGTAAGCAGAAATTGAGCCGTGGGAAAGCCACAAACGTTGGGACCACTGCTCTGTGGAACCATTAGAAGCGGCGTCATGCCGTTAACTTAGAGCAGCCCATTAATACTAAAGAGCTGGTTACTTCTCCCAGGGTCCCTTCTGTCAGGCAGGCCGCATCCAGGGCCATAGCGCAGCCCGCATCCTGGTGTGCAACTAGTACATTAGCTTTTAGGGAGCTAATGGCTTGTGCTCAGCCACGCTGGCAGGTCCCTAGCCGGCATTACTTCTCCAACAAAGCTATCCCCGCCCTTTACTCCCACGTGGCTGAAAAGATTGGACACTCCCTGCAGCTGTCTCTCTGCAGCACGGTGCACGTCACGGTGGCCACCTGGAGCAGTGCTTACGGCCAGGGGCAATACATGTCCTTTACTGCCCACTGGCTGAATGTATTTAGTGGCAGCGAGGCAGGAACCCCCCAGCAACCCGGTCAATTGCTGTTGGCACCTCCACATGCTTTTCAGCCAGGATTGCAGCAGACCACCCAACAACTATCCACTTCTACCTCCACGGGCAGTCCCCCTGCTGGAGCGTCAGGGCAGCGAGTTACCCCCGCTCCTTCATATCACATGTGCCAGGTGAAACGCTGCCATGCAGTGTTAGACTTAGTTTGTCTTGGCAGTAGCAGCCACACAGGCCAGCGCTTGCTGCATTACATGAAGCAGCAAATAGCGCGCTGGCTGACTCCACGGCAGCTGGAAGTGGGCAAGGTAGTGAGTGACAATGGGACAAATATAGTGGCAGCGCTGAACCTGGGTCAATTCTCGCATGCTCCCTGTATAGCACTTGTCCTAAATCTAGTGGTGCAAAGATTTCTAAAAACATTCACTGGCCTGCGCACAGTGCTGGCAAAGTCGCAAAAGCTTTGCACTCATTTCAGCCATTCATCTGTATCTCGTTACGCTCTGGTGGAACTGCAGCGTCAAAACGGTCTTCCGCCACACCACTTAAAAGGGTGACATGGCGACCCGGTGAAATTCCACTCTTCATATGCTGCAGAGACTCCTAGAGCAGTGTAGAGCAGTGGACAACTTTGTCCAGCAGCAGCCAGAATCTTCCAGCATAGGAAGCAGGTGCAGTTTTGATTTCCGGCAGTGGAGGCTGGTCCAAGGTGCCTGCACTGTTCTAAGGCCCTTAGAAGAACCCACCAAATTGGTCAGCCGGGACAGCTGCGGTTTGAACGAGATAATTTCAATAATATTTGTGCTGGAAAAGACACTCACGCTCATGCAGCAGGGGGCAATGGGGGAAGGAAATCCTGGCCATTTATCTACCCGCCATGCTATCACTGTAGGGGAGCCCCAACGCCAAAGTTCCCTTGTGGAGCAGGAGGAGGATGAGGATGAGAATCTGCAGTTAGAGGAAGGGGAAGAGGAGGAGAATTTTAATGAGGGTGATGATGACCAGGAGGAGGAGGAGGAGACACAGCTGGAGGATGAGGATGATGAGACTTTCAGGGAGACAGCAGTTTCTCAGAGAGAGGCTGAGATGGAAAGAAGTGGCCTCTCAGGCACGCTGGGCAGGATGGCAAGCTGTATGCTCACATGCTTATGCACTGACAGGCGTATCCTAAGCATAAGGCAGACTGACGAATACTGGCTGGCGATGCTTCTGGACCCGCGGTATCAATCCAACATGGGGGATTGTTTTCCTCCCCAGGAAAGGGAAGAGAAATTAGTATCATTGTGGGAGAAGCTATGTAGTAACCTGGCCACAGCTTTTAGCCAGCCCCAGCCTGCTGCCAGCATGTCTGAGAAGGAGGTCCGGCCAAGTCATCCACCTTCTGCCACAACCAGCAGCAGCCAGTTAAGCCTAATTAGTATGATGCAGGAATTTTTCTCTTCAGGCTCCCAACAGCTGCAGCCAAGTGAGCAGGCCCAGATCACCTGCCTCAATGAGCAGGTTCAGGCGTACCTGCAGTCTGGCTCACAAAGCCTCTTCTAAGACCCCCTGGACTTCTGGGCAGGCAGATTACAACAGTGGCCGGAACTGTCCCACTATGCATTAGGGCTTCTTTCCTGTCCAGCCTCAAGTGTCATGTCAGAGAGGGTTTTTAGTGCCGCTGGGGGTGACACCCAAAAGGACAAATCTGTCACCGGGCAGTGTTCAAAAAAATACCTTTAGAAAAAAATGAATAAAGGCTGGATTCCATCCGAATTTCATACTCCTCTTGCTGATGCTGGTGGTGATTAGATTAGGCCTTGCAGGGCAGAATAGTCTGAGTGTCTTCCCACTGTTGCTGTCAGCAGGGCCATAATTTTACAGCCAAATGTCTTGTGTCATGTAATGGGCTCGGTGAACCCGAAGTCTCCAAAACCCTATTTCAAAACCAAACACTGTTGTCTACCTCCGCCTCCGTTTTCTATGCTTAGTAGGAGAGTAGATGTTGTTAGTTAACGTTACTAATAGTTCTATTTAGTATTGTTAAGTTTGTTTTTGAGCCTCAGCCTTTAGTCCCCCCCTCCAAAAAATAAAATAAAATAAATATATGTGTTATATATATTTAAAAAAACAACAACATTTTTTACACTGCCTCTGCCTCCCGTAAAAGTTATATTAGCGGACATTGTTATACACCACTGCAGTCTGTTGTATTGATTTTACCAATCACTCTATGCTGATATACCCCGTCCCCTACTACTACTGGCCGGGGCAGCCATAAAAAGCTCATATATAATTTTCACTGCCTATGTTAAGGTAGAATGTACAGGCTTGTTGCCCAAACAAGCCAAGCCTTTTTTATTTTGTCTGTCGATTGTAATCAGTGAACAGGAGTGTGGGTAATGTAGTAATACTTCGGTCGGCAGACACCGCTGTGTTCATTAATATGGGAAAATGGCCGTGGAAAAAAACTCTGTCTTCTTCACACTATGTCAGGATCAGGAAGGTGTTAAAGGTTTAACAAAACACTCAAAACACAGGTTTTTCAAAAATATTTTAGTAATAAATAAAAACTTCTTTTTAACAAATAAATAATATAATAAACTAAAGAAAGGAACAAAAAAAATAAGATTACGCCGGCCTTTGCCGATGTCGGGCCATCATGTCCTGCAGCTCTTGCAGCTCCAGCTGCAGGCCACGAATGAGCTGGGAGGCAGCGTGGAGCCTGGAGCCAAGGCGCCGTAATCCAGCCTCCACTTCGAAGTCAGTGGGGATGTCTGTAGGGGTGTAAACAGTTATGTACTTAGTTTGTATGATCGAGTTACAGTGGTTGTCCCACAAAAAAAATCTAAACTTTAATGTACTGGAGCGACTTGTTCTGTGACATGTATTCTGTAGTACTTACTGGACACCCATATGGCGTGGTCTTCCCATGGTCCAGGGGAAAACTGCTCCCTGTCGGTTGGAGCTACCAAAGATAAAACATACATTTAGCTCATATTTTGAAGACAGAAGGTCCACCCATTACACTTTTTTTTTTACCTACCTTCTACCTCTGGTAGCTGGGCTGGTGGTGTTGGAGGGGCAGGTGGGGTCCTCTCTCTCTGGGGTGGAGGACGGTGAGAGTGGCTCCTCTGTGGTGTAGCAGCTGTCAAAAATCATGAAATAATGGCCTAAGGCTATTTCTACACTAGCAGCAGCCCGGATCCGGCGGGTGAAGGGTCCCTCCTGATCCGCGCTGCCGTAGGTACACGTGTGGGGCCAGAACCGCGCTCCGGCCCAAATTCACTGTAATGGGGGCGGTCCGCGAATCCGGCCGCAGCATGTTAACCCCTGCTGAGAGGCAGCCGGAGAGAAAACACAACAGTTGATGGTGCTCTGCAACATAAAAATGTACACAATTGTTAGTTGATGACTCTTTTTAATACTAACACATACTACTATTAAGATATTATGGGTGTGAGAGGGGAGCCATATCATATTTTTTTCTTCTAAAAAGGTATTTATGGCAATAGATAACGTTATCGTTGCAATAACTTTCTTTATATCGTTAACACGGTGCGGTAGGAATACTTTGGATATCGTCCACTGAGAGTAGCTGCAGCATGGGCACGTCTTTGAGTCTGTGTGTAGGAGGAGGAAGCGCTAACTATGAAGGGGCATATAAGGGTACTTTCTTTCGAACTAGTGCATTTGCATGACACAAACGGGAGAATGGCCAGCACCATTAACAATAATGACTAGAATACCCTCACTTAAGTTGTTTGGGTCGAGAGTTAGAGGCGTTGCCTAGCATGAAACAAAATTACTGCAGCGCACTACGCACGACCACGTTGTCCTTCTATACTTTTTTTCATTATTGGCAGTGACTGCTGGTATATATACAATACAGTACACTAATTTTTTTACATGTTTTTACTTATCAAATATTTTGTTACTCACCCGGCCGTATCTCTGCGCAGATCTCGTTAAGCCGCTCTGGGCATTTGAATTTCAGATCAGACCATTTCCGCTGGATCTGGCCCAGGGTCCGCACGGTGTGGAAACGATGGCACAGGCCTTGGATCACCTGCTGGATCACCTCCTTCTTATGCTGGTTTGGATGGCGGTGTGTGCCATCGTGATCCTCTCTGTCCATCAGCCGGATCAGGAATTTCAGCTCTTCAGAGCTAAATGATGAGGATCGCCTGGATGCCATGTTCGAATATTCGCTCTGCCTCTGAGGAGTGCACGCCGCAGCCTCTCATCGCGCGTGCCTGCGTATTGCGTAATCGCGTAGACAATAGTACGCTGAGTATTCGTACGCTATTTGCGTACGTCTTCTAAGAAGTTGCGTACATTTTTTAAATGAACGTTCGTTATTAGTGCGCGAATATTCGCTGATTGCACATAATAACGTATATTTTGTACGCAAATACAACAAATCTATTCGTCAAATATATAAATCTTAGGAAAACTTCGGCGAATGTTCGGCCAATAATTTTTTGAATGATTCACTCATCTCTAACAGTGAGTATTACTGATTATATTCATACCCTTTGATTTGACAGAATTAAGCTAAAAGTGGCTTATTGATTAACAATTAAATATTACAGACCAGGCAGAAAGGTTGGACTGAGGTGAAGGACTGGGTTTCCTTTGATAGGTACAATAATTACAAAGCTTACGTTTGAAGTTCAAGAGGACACCCTAAGGATACAATATTTTGAATAAGTATAAATTACATTACTTTCTGCTCAAGTGATTTATTTTTCAGACCAAGATGGTTGTGAAACATGATGTGATTTTAAATTTCATCCCACCATGCAAATGCTTAAGGGGAACAATGATTTTCTCAATAAGTATGCAATCTGTATTACTTAAGTGCTTTATCTAACACTAAATCGTAAGGAAATATGAATAATAAAAACAAGCCCCCAGGAGATAATCTTACACAATAGGAGCTTCTTTTTGTTCTTTTAAGAGTGGACAAGATCCTCAGTGGGTATTGAAGTCATGCCCCAGGTTGGTTGTACCATTTTTAGTTTTTTCCATTAGCCTGCTTTGTAAGTAATCTGCTTTCTTTTTTAGACTGTGAAGCTTCACAGTTAATTATCATGGGTTATGTAGTCAGCCAATGTAAAATCTTGCATCCTTTGAACAAACTCTCATTTTTTGTTTTCAGAAACCATTAATTCATTATGACTCTGCTGTGTAGAAAAAAATATGCTGCTATATGGAAACAATCAACAAGCTGCTATTGACTGATCTGCTTGTCTTATTCACTTCTATTTTGTATCAACAATTCTCTTTTCTAATCCGGAACCACCCCCTAAGTGAGCTGGCTGGCTTGGAAATTTAAAGAAGAGTTGATTAGCATGAAATAAAGCAGTCATTTTAACATTAGAATGTTATTACATGTGCAGTAGCCCAGGCCTGGGGGTATGTGCAAATTATTTATTTGTTTTTGTATTATAATGTTGTATATTTTATGTTTTGACTGTAAGTTTCAGTAAGAAGTATGGTTGGCAAATGGTTGGTAAGGAACAGGGCTAACCACCCTGTAGCTCCCCTCTTGGTAGGTATGTCGCAAAGAAGGATTGGCACTCACTTTCTTGGCATTGCCTTAAAACAATATTAATATTGCCTTAAACTATTCATATCATCAAGAAAGTGACTGCTGGTCCTTCTTCGCTATATACTAGAGGGACGCCATCCCTGGATGCGCAGACCACATGCAAACGACAGTTCTGACTAGAGATGAGCGAGCACTAAAATGCTCGGGTGCTCGTTATTCGAGTCGAACTTTTCCCGATGCTCGGGTGCTCGTTTCGAGTAACGAACCCCATTGAAGTCAATGGGAGACTCAAGCATTTTTTG
>ONZH01018441.1:0-33186 GCA_900303285.1 Rhinella marina
TCTTCAGCCCATACACGCTCAAGAGTTAAGAAGGACTGAGCACTGGTACCCTCTACTGTCTCGCCGACATTCTCCTCCTCTTCCTCCTCATCCTCATCCCCCTCCTCCGATAGGCGCTGAGAAACAGACCGGAGGGTGCTCTGGCTATCAAGCGACGTATCTTCCTCCACCGTCTCTTGTGACAAGCGCAAAGCATCCGACTTGATGCTGAGCAGTGAGTTTTTCAACAGGCAAAGCAGCGGGATGGTGAGGCTGATAATGGCGGCATCGCCGCTGACCATCTGTGTTGACTCCTAAAAGTTGCTCAACACCTGGCAGATATCAGACATCCACGTCCACTCCTCATTGTAGACTTGAGGAATCTGACTGACCTGACTACCAGTTCTGGTGGAAGTTGACATCTGGCAGTGTACAATTGCTCTGCGCTGCTGGTAAACTCTGGATAACATGTTTAATGTCGAATTCCATCTCGTGGGCACGTCGCACAACAGTCTGTGAGCGGGCAGTTGTAGGCGGCGCTGTGCTGCCCTGCGAGTGGCAGCATCTGTGGTGGACTTGCGGAAATGCGCACAGATGCGGCGCACCTTGGTGAGCAAATCAGACAGATTGGGGTATGTCTTGAGGAACCGCTGAACTATGAGATTGAACACGTGGGCCAGGCATGGCCATGTGTCAGTCTGCCGAGTTGCAGAGCCGCCACCAGGTTACGCCCGTTGTCACACACAACCATGCCTGGCTTGAGGTTCAGCGGTGCCAGCCACACATCAGTCTGCGCCGTGATGCCCTGTAACAGCTCTTGGGCGTTGTGCCTTTTGTCTCCTAAACTCAGCAGTTTGATCACCGCCTGCTGGCGCTTACCCACGGCACTGCTGCTGCGCCTAGAGCTACCGACTGAAGGCGCCGTGCCCACGGATGGTAATTCGGAGGAGGAGGTGGAGGAGGGGTCGGAGGAGGAGGAGACATAGTACGTCTGAGAGACCGTGACCGAGGTAGGCCCCGCAATCCTCGGTGTGGGCAGTACATGCGCGGCCCCAGGGTCATTCTCGGTCCCAGCCTTGACCAAGTTAACCCAATGTGCCGTCAGTGAGATATAGTGTCCCTGCCCGGCAGCACTTGTCCACGTGTCCGTGGTTAGGTGGACCTTCTCAGAAACAGCGTTGGTCAGGGCACGGATGATGTTCTATGACACGTGCTGGTGTAGGGCTGGGACGGCACATCGGGAAAAATAGTGGCGGCTGGGGACCGAATACCGAGGGGCAGCCACCGCCATGAGATTGCGAAAAGCCTCGGTCTCTACCAGCCTATAGGGCAGCATCTCCAGGCTAAGCAGTTTGGAGATGTGGACGTTGAGGCCTTGGGCATGTGGGTGGGTGGAACTGTATTTCCTCTTGCGCTCCAGCGTCTGCTGTAAAGATAGCTGAACGCTGCGCTGGGACACATTGGTGGACACTGTGGAGGATCGTGGAGGCGAAGGTGTGGTTTTCCGGCGGGAGGCGCTCGTGCCGGGGTCCTGGGCAGGGGGTTGACTAGCAGAGCCAGCGAGTGACACAGGGGAAGGAGCAGTGGTGTGACCCTCAGGAGGTGGTGAACGGCCTTGGTTCCATTGAGTGGGGTGTTTAGCACTCATATGCCTGCGCATGCTGGTGGTGGTTAGGCTAGTAGTGGTGGCACCCCTGCTGATCCTGGTGTGGCACAGGTTGCACACCACAGTCCGTCGGTCATCCTCACTTTCTTTAAAGAACCTCCAGACTTGCGAACATCTAGGCCTCGCCACGGGAGCTTGACTACGTGAAACAGTTGCTGCTGATGCACCAGCTCTGGCCCTGCTTCTCCCTCTGGCCACACCACTGCCTCTTACAACCTGTTCTGGTGCAGCACTCGCCTCCGCCTCAGAAGCACTGTCTTCACTCGGCATATCAACCCAGCTCGGGTCAGTCACCTCGTCATCCTCCGATTCCTCAGTCTGCTCCCCCCTCAGAATTCCTCCCCTTGCAACAACTTCACCACTGTCTGACAACCGTGTCTCCTCATCGTCCGACACTTCTTTACAAACTTCTTCCACTAACTCAACATTGTCATCATCATCATCATCATCACCCACAGACTGCGACAGTTGGAAAACTTGGGCATCGGGAAAGAGGTCAGTAGCAACCTGAGAAGTGGTTTGTGACTCTGGGAAGGGTCCAGAAAACAGTTCCTCAGAGTATGCCGGATCGCATTCCAAATTTTCCTGGGAGGGGGTAGACTGGGGGGAAGGAGGTTGCGGTGGAGGAGCCAGAGGAGTGCTCCCTTGGGTAACGTGGGTGGACTGCGTGGAAGACTGACTGGTGGACAAATTACTTGAAGCATTATCCGCAATCCACGAGATCAGCTGTTCGCACTGTTGTGGTTTCAACAGTCCTCTACCATGTGTCCCTGTAAGTTGAGACATGAAGCTAGGGAGTGTAGCTCTGCGGCGTTCCACAGCTCCCTCATCAGCAGGTACTGTCTCACCCTGCGCAGGACCAACGCCTCTGCCCCCTGCAGTAATTTAATGCCCACGCCCACACCCTCGTCCTCGACCCTTAGCCCTGGGATTCAACATTTTCTGTATATAAGTGTATTCTATAAAAAAAAATAAAATAAATGGGCCTGGTGTACTGAAACCCACAAACTTGTTCAGTCTGGTTTAATTTAGTGACGTACAGAAAGTGTCACCTGGACAGAAAATACGGATTGGAGTGAGTGTGCTGAACTGTGACACACAGAAAGGTTACACGCAGCTGTGTGAAATGGATTTGTATCACTGAGCTAAAACAAGAAATACAACTAATTTTTTTTATATATTTTTTTTTTTTTTTTTTTTTAGTTTTGTTTTTTTGGGAACGTGACGTGCAGGAACTATCGGAGACCTAACTCACACCCTGTTAACGGTGGCTATTTAGACTGCGACCCAGACAAATGTCGCACAGAGATTTTTTGGATCAAGCTGTATACGTTATTGGTAGCAAATGACTTGGTTGTATTCTGTGACGTACAGAAAGTAAAGTGTCACCTGGACAGAATAAACGGTTTTGAGTGAGTGTGATGAACTGTGACACACAGAAAGGTTACACGCAGCTGTGTGAAATGGATTTGTATCACTCAGCTAAAACAAGAAATTCAACTAATTTTTTTTCTATTTTTTTTTTCTATTTTTTTTTTTTGTTTTGTTTTTTTGGAAACGTGACATGCAGAAACTATCGTACAGCTGACTGACACCCTACTGACGGTGGCTATTTAGACTGCGACCCAGACAAATGTCGCACAGAGATTTTTAGGATCAAGCTTTACACGTGACAGGTAGCAAATGACTTGGTTGTATTCCGTGATGTACAGAAAGTGTCACCTGGACAGAATATATATGGATTGGAGTGAGTGTGTTGAACTGTTACACACAGAAATGGTTACACGCAGCTGTGTGAAATGGATTTGTATCACTGAGCTAAAACAACAAAAAAACTAATTTTTTTGGTATATTTTGTTTTGGATTTTTGTTTTTTTGGAACGTGACGTGCAGAAACTATAGTAGAGCTAACTGACACCCTACTGACGGTAGCTATTTAGACTGCGACCCAGACAAATGTCGTACAGAGATTTTTGGGATGAAGCCATACACGTGACAGGCAGCAAATGACTTGGTTGTATTCAGTGACATACAGAAAGTGTCACCTGGACAGAAAATAGTGAGTGTACTGAACTGTGACACACAGAATGGTTCCACACTGCTGTGTGCAATGGATTTGTATCACTGAGATATAACATAAAAAAATAAAAGGGGGTTATACATGGCGATAGCTGCACTACTAGTGCCAGCCAGCCAAGTGACAAAAAAAAAAAAAAGTCTTCTAGCCCTTAGAAGGGCTGTTGGGTTCTTTGTGGGTGATTCCTGCCTAACAGAGAACTAAATGCAGGCCCTAACACTGTCCCTGAAACGCAGCAGCTCTATCCCTAACGACATCCAGACGGCATCTGAGCCGAGCACCGCGGCCAGTCGGTAGTATATTCCAGGGTCACCTGATCAGGCCAGCCAACCCCTGCTATCGACATGTAAGGGCCCCACGTGATGCTGGGTGTACCGCAGAGTCTCCTGGCTTGTGATTGGCTGTGTTTTTAGGCGCCAAAAAAGCACGATGCGGAAGTTGCCATTTCCTCGAGCATGGCGAGATACTCGTCCGAGCAGCGAGCACTTACGAGTACCCTAATACTCGAACGAGCACCAAGCTCGGACGAGCATGCTCGCTCATCTCTAATTATAATCCATACACCATGCTGAACAATATACACTATAATCCCTACACAATGTAGGTGTTATACAGCATATTGTATGGCATGGTGTATGAATTATAATGCATACAGTACAGCATGGTGTAGGGGTTATACTGTATATTGTATGGCATGGTGCAGGGATTATGTATACTATACAGCAAATATATAGAGGGGGGCTGGGGGCTAGGGTTTAGGTCTAAGAATATGCTGTCCTGAGTCAGACTAAAATTCCTTGGGCCCACCAGAGGAAATTATTCAGAGGGCCAACAATCTGTGTATATATGACTTGAAGGGCCCTGTTTTATTATGGGTCCATTATTGTCAGAGCTTGGGCCCACCTGAGGATCCTCTTGTACTCTGGTGGGCCAGTCCGACCCTGATGCCGTTCCCTCTTCCTTCCTCCTCTTTTGCATTAGGCCCTACAAACTGCTGATCACCAGATGTGCCTTGCAAGCAGTCAGATCCCTATATAAATAGTAGTAATACCAGAAGCTATGTATATTATGATTACTAAGAAAATATCTTATTTTAATTCTATGTTAAGATATTAGAAAATTCTATTTTTAAACTTTTATAACATATTATCTGCATATGCAATAAATGTCAGATAGATTCAGATAACACCTACAGGACCTGCACCCATCACTAGAAATGAGATCCCCAACCCATGTCCTGCCTGCTGAGTGCTGTGCTTTATTTATTAGCAGAACTTCTATAAAAGTTAGTTGAGAGAGTTCTCCTACCACTATAGTTACGAGATAGAATTCTGGCCCTTTTTCCCATTAGAAAGTCTAAATTTGCTTACCGAAATGTATCTTTCCTTGAGTCCAAAGGCAGCACAACACAAAGGGTTAATGTCTTGCTCCTCCCGTCTAGGACAGAAGAAAATTATTAGTAAATCAGACTAAGTAACCTCCCTATAAAGGAGTGCACACCCACTAGGTAGATGTGTTTACCAAGCAATGTCTTTCAGGGAGGGATACTTGTGCTGCCTTTGGACTCAAGGAAAGATAAATTTCGGTAAGCAAATTTAGACTTTCCTTATCGTCCTTCAGGCAGCACAACACAAAGGTATTTGTAAAGCAGTATTAAACAGAGGGGGGGGGGGGGTTGAATTGTAAGCACCAGATACATCAACTTATATTGTTTTGAAAGATGCATGGAGAAGACCATGTACACGTTCTTCATATTTGATCCAATGCTTTTTTTTTCCCCTCTCTGCCCAAGCAACTAAGTAGACAGAGTTGAGTATGTTGTGACTCCACCTGGTAACTAGCAAGGATGAAACAGCAGTGCTGTAGAAAAATGGACCACTTCTTTTCCGGCGCTGCTGTCACGCTCTGGTGTGGAGGGTATAGCCACACCAAGCGTAAGAGGGAAAAGAAAAGACCAAACAAGGGAAATGGTCACCTCCTGCAGGAATCCCTGAAACTAGGCCCTGGCTGACTACCAGTATGAACAGGCCTTAGTGGTAGGAGAGTTCATACACAGGAACCTAATAATCCAAAGGCCAGTGAATTGAAGATGAGAAATCCTGGTGAGTGATGGACCTAAGAACCTGCGATGGGTTGGCAGTAACGTGCATAAAGTATATATGAGATCTTGGCATGAAAATAGCAATTTACATTAATTTCTTCCAAGAAGGTATTTGATTAGACACGTCAGATCTAACCTCCATCTTACCTGTGGCTTTGGCAGTGCATACACTCCTGAAAAGACCCAGAAATTTCCTGAGAAAGAGGTCAAGTCCTGAGACAACCACCATGTGAGGCTTTATGAAGGGTTGACTTATTTGCCTTGGGGGGCAATTTTTTACCTGAGAGAGTAACCTGGGTACAAGATTCTATCCAGGAGTCTGATGTAATCCTTGCACAATTTAAGAAAAAGGTTTTGTAAACTTGCTCCCACTGGAGGCCTGGAATACTAAATTTGATGTTTCCCTGTTCCAATTCTACTTTCTAGTGCTTGGAAAGCCTGAAAAGAAATACTCTCAATCCGTCCCTTCAGAGTCCCTCTTAGGTGATCTTATGGAATGAAATCATAAGAATGAAACTAAACCTAGAGGAATATAGTGGAAAGGAGACCCCTCTGTAACAAATATTGATTCTAAATAGAATTAATTTGGTGAGGAACAAATGGTGCTAACAGAATGTCCGTCTGCACAGAGTGTCTATGGGGACCACATGAAGTAGGAGGCACATTCAGGCCCATTCACAAAAAATTATTATTTTTTTTAAATTCCAACACGTCAAAAATGGGCATTAACATCATAGGACAGGATGCAACGCAGAATGCATACGGTCGACCTCCGTGTCCTACGGATCCGCAACTTGAGGTCCACAAAAATCAGATATGGTTCTCTGAATGGAACCCCAATCTTAGTGTCTAAGTGAGACTTATTAGGGAAGCAATCCCTATGTCACTAGGAAACTGAAGCCAAAGATGCTTTGCACTCCACCATAGACAGGGAATTACTATGTTTCAGCAGGACACAAGTTTCCAGAAAGGGAATAACTGACTGCCAGAAAAAGTCTTCCCAGCCAGATGGGACCCTGGGATATTACCTTAGGGGGGTTATCCCACTGAGCTGAGACTGCCGGATCTGTAACACAGCTGACATCTAGCTCCCACATAATGTACCTGTCTGGCTGGGGCACCACTCCTGCCATACATCCCTTTAATATAGGATCATCAGGAAATATCCTAGAGTTTTTTTTTTTTCTTTCTTCCCCGCCATTTTGGCTTATCACCTCTAGGTGCAAACATTTCAAGGTGAGCTAGCACAGCTTTAAATAATAAAGCATAATGAATGTGCACCATAATGAAACAAAGATCCTCAGAATCCTCCTGGTTACAGAGAGAGTCACATCCAGATGAGAAAAGGTGAAAGGAGTTGTAGATAAGCGAGGACTTATAGATACCTACCGTATTGTTCGCTTTATAAGATGCACCTGAAGATAAGATGTACCGCAGATTTTACAGTAGGAAATTTAGGAAAAAATATTTCCTCATATCAGACCCCCCATAAATTTCAAGCCATCACATTAGACCCCTATCAGACCTCAGATCAGCCCAGTGTGCCCCCATCAGACCTCAGGTCAGCCCAGTGTGCCCCCATCAGACCTCAGATCAGCCCATTGTGTCCCCATCAGACCTCAGAATAGCCCAGTGTGCCCCCATCAGACCTCAGATCAGCCCAGTGTGCCCCCATCAGACCTCAGATCTGCCCAGTGTACCCCCATCAGACTTCAGAACAGTCCAGTGTGCCCCCATCAGACCTCAGAACAGCCCAGTGTGCCCCATCAGACCTCAGATCAGCCCAGTGTGCCCCATCAGACCTCAGAACAGCCCATTGTGCCCCATCAGACCTCAGAACAGTCCAGTGTGACCTCATCAGACCTCAGAACAGCCCAGTGTGCCCCCATCAGACCTCAGATCAGCCCAGTGTGTCCCCATCAGACCTCAGATCAGCCCAGTGTGTCCCCATCAGACCTCAGATCAGCCCAGTGTGCCCCCATCAGACCTCAGAACAGCCCAGTGTGCCCCCATCAGACCTCAGAACAGCCCAGTTTGCCCCAATTAGACCTCAGATCAGCCCACCCAGCCCCATAACAATAAAATAAAAGCCTCTCTTACCTGTGCGGCGCTCCTCTGGCTTCTAAGGCCGGCGCTGCACTGTCACCTCACTGCGTGCAGCGTCAGGTCATAGTGCGCGCACTACGTCCTGACGCTGTACGCAGCCAGGACAGTGCAACGCCGGACCCGGAGCAGTGCCGCGGTGCAGGACAGGTAAGAAAGCGCTCACTTGTATTCGCTTTATAAGACGCACCGCAATTTTCCCCCTACTTTTGGGGGAGAAAAAGTGCGTCTTATAAAGCGAAAAATACGGTATATCCTATCCTGTATATATGATATATATTTATAAAATGTTAACCCCCTTTATAAAATAGTGGATTTAATAGGCTTTATACTAATGTGTTTTTTTATGAAAAATGATTTGATCTCAGCTATAAATTGATATTTCTATTTATTGTTCTTTTTTAGTGATTTTTGCTTAGCTCTACTGATCTATAATATCTATAATCTATGATCTATAATCAATGCATATATATATTTTTTTATATCCAGCTCCATGTAACTCTGTAATGATAATTACAGTTTACTTGTACTGTGCTAAGTACTTACATGGAATATATGACAATGGTGGCATGTGCTCCGCTTTAGCCTATATGAGCATAGACACACAGACTGCAGCTTGGAATAGTCTGCTGCTTATCGCTTCCAATTGCTATCACTCAATAGAGTGTGTATAGGGGCAATTGATTTAATAAAGAACAAAAAATATGCCAAAAAAGGGGATGGTCTAACTGGGCTATTTCCCATGATATACAGTAGTTGTGGTATGATACAGTTCTGACTGCTCTGTTAAATTTTTTGAGGGTTTACTGCTAGTTTGATTTGCCATATGTGGGTATTATTCTTTTTAATTATTTGACAGAAAATTTAATATTTTATTATTTCAAATTAATTGTCTGATTATAACAATTTAAACTAACCTCTTAGCTTCATATTTAAAAATATACATTTTTATATTTATTTTCTATTAAACTTTTATAGTTATTGAGTCTATGAACTATTAGATTTCAATCTATAGATTTATATAAATGTTGCAAATGTTTCTGTTTTCATTTATAAACGTTATAAGCATGTAAAGGCCTATTTATCTTGTACATTTTATTATAGTTCTAATATACCTACATCTTATAATGAAGACTGCTAATATTTAAAAGTAATATAAGGGGTCAAGTAGTAAAATACTCACCTGAGTCTCGTTCCATGTTGCTACCAGCAATACAAAAAGCCACACATAACTTTCTACCTGAGGTGTATACATTCAGACACAGTCAGTGGTGATTACCGCACTAAGTGACCTAATACACTACACAGGTGGCTGGCAGGCTGCCTGTTTAAATAGGGCTCCTAGTAGGATGGGGCGGCGTCACGTGACCTAATTCCCAAACTGAAACAGGAAGTGCTGGCTTCCCTGCCAGTACTCAAAGGTAGGTCATGTGACATGGCCAGCATCACGTGACCTATAGCACACAAATTCAAAGCTGAGCACTGGCCCTCCTACCAGTGCTCAGAAGCTCCTTCTGACGGTCATCAAGAGGATAGGAAGGATGCCGGCCGCGCTGAGACTGAACGCGCGCCAGGTCCTCCCCACCCCTGTTGTCATGGAGACGAGTACGCACATCTCGTCCTTGCTCCTGAACAACAGTGGGAGTCCGACGGCGCTGCACGGAGGAAACGCGCTGTCGGCTCCCCGTGACACCATATCTGCAGCATTATAATCTTCACTCCAATGGAAACCCATGTACTGTTGAACTTGTTCAGGATTAGAGATGAGCGAGCATGCTCAGGAGCAATTTTCGAGTAGTAGCATACGCATCTTCTAATCTGTACGCTAATGCGTACGCATCATATAATCTGTATGCATTAGCGTACAAATTTATAAGATGCGTAAGCATTAGTGTACAGATTATAAAATGTGTACGCTACTACTCGAAAATTGCTCCCGAGCATTCTTGCTCATCTTTATTCAGTTATGTTGCCCTAACTGTTGCAACTACACATGCAGGTATGGGAATACGATTTCCAAGACCCAAATATCCATGGGTTACATAAGTAAACAAGCGATAAGCTGCCTTACAAAGGTGTCTGGAAAAATAATATTTAAATAATTAATCGGCTATATAATTTGTTAATTAAAATTAATTGTACATTATGTACACCTTCGGAGGCAAATTATGTTTATGATTGTATTTTACTCATTTTTTGTTAGAAATTATATTTTCAATTGTCCTTCCTTAATAATATTGAGTTGTTCTGTCAGAAAGGGTTAAATGTTTTTCTAGCTGTGTGACGGGTACTTTCACTTTGTGTTATCTAATAAACCTCTCTTTAAACTACTAAAAGGTCATAAACACTTATTTAAGTCACATTCTTATCAGTGAGCTGTTTTTAATGGCAGAGAGTGGAGATAAGGAGTCCTTTAGCTCCCTTACTGACTGAAGATAGAAAACCCATAGGTTGCTTTAACAACATCTCAGCTCTGTATGGAAAAAAGGATTCCATATTTTTAATAAATACCAATACAAAAAATATTTTTTAATCTCAAAATGAGTACTATGCAATTATAAAAATTGCCCCTAAAGTTGTACATAGCATTTAACTTAATTTCAATCACACGCATTGTATTTCCAATACTTATGAGATTTTGCAAGAGGCTGTACAAAAAAAAGAACAAAAACATTTTCTTATTTAAGGGCAACATATTATAATGACAGGTCCACTCTCCTATGTAAAGGCAGAAAAATACAGGGTCAGCTCTATTTTTATTCATATTACAGGGACAGGTATGCTATCTCATTTAAGGAAAGGACAAGATATTACAGGGACAGGTTGCCCCTCCTATATAAGGACAGAATATTATCTGGACAGGTCCACTCCTACGTAAGAACAGAATACTAAAGGGACAGGGCTGCTCTCCTGTGTAAGGGCTCCTTCACATATGTCCAGCAAGCCAGATGTGTTTATCTTTGTCATGGTACAAAATATTGAGAAGTAATGCAGCATGCTGTGTAATACAAGGAGAGCATTAGTTATGTTATGGCATGCACACATGGGGAACAAGCCTAGGATGGCCCGGACAGACAACCAACAGAGAGAATCCTTTGGTGTCATGGCGCACTTTAGGTTTCCTGCCATTGACAGCCAGCCACTGTTTCCTTGATTTGCAGTGGTATAGTAAACAATAAACCTGGACTGCTACACACTAGAATTGTGTTGTTGCTTTTTTGTGTTGTTGCTTTTTTATTTTTTTTACTTTGACTAATCCTAGTGATGTTGTGGTTCCAATTACTGTTGTGTAAGAGTATGGAGCCCTGGTGGGGTTCTCCACTTTAGTAATATATATGACCTAGCCTCAGGATAAGTCATCAGTATTAGATCTGCAAGGGCCCAACACACAGGACTTTCACCCCTGTCCCTATTCACTGAAATGGGAGAGCTCCTTCCTATTCAATTGGATTCCATGTGTCATGCCACTGCCAATTTAAAATTGATGACTTAATCAGAGAAAAAGTAATAGAAGAAACCGCAGCAATTGTTCAAATCAAGCAATCCAGTGTTCATTTAGTAAGCAGCAAACAAAGCAAATTTTGTGACTACAAGCGACCCTTGAGACTGGATCCCCATCCGTGGGCACCACATTATCCTGTAACTTTTTTTACCAGGTTTCCAAATTACCAAAATTAATTTTACTCTATGTGTGGGTTTTGAGTGTTGCTTATCTTTTGTTGCACTTTTCAGAGAATAGGTAACCAATATTACAAAAGTGAATAACACCATTAAATACTTATTTTGCTGTGGGGGTAACACATTGCCCCAATTGCTGGTGTGAGGATTGTGGGACCCATCACATAATCACATACCACAGTCACCACTACTAGTGATACGAGGACATAGCTCAGCGATATGTGAAGGACATCCTGCAGCCACATGTGTTACCTCTCATTCCAGGGCTGAAAAATGCTGGTATGATGATAGGGAGAGTCATCGTATATCACAGTCGGTCACCCCTTGTAGTGATACAAGGACACTGACAGCTCAGTGATATATACAGCACATTGTACAGCCACACGTATTATTCTCACGGCAGGGCTTTTAAATGGCTTTTTTTCTGCTGGATAATGCTCACCTTCACACATCAAGGGTTTCCCAGGAATGTCTCTTCAAGATTACACTTCCTTGGCTGACCGGTCTCCAACTGTATAAACAATTGAGCATTTATGGGACCAGCTGGGATGCCACCTTCAGCTAGATCTGCATGTCCACCTGTAACATCTTTAGACAAAAGTGCTGCAGAATATAGAACATGTATGCCTCCATGTCCTGCCATATACAATGGGGTATTTGATACACTGGCGATTTTGCTATTTTTCCCACCTTCTAAGAATGGAGAGGTCTGTAATTTTTATTGTAGGTACCCTTCAACTGTGAGAGACAGAATCTAAAAATAAAATCACATTGTATGATTTTTAAATAATGAATTTGCATTTAATTGCATGAAATAAGTATCTGATAAAAAATAGAAGTTTGCACACACTGCAGTACGGATTTTGGCCCACTCCTCCATAAAGATCTTCTCAAGATCTTTCACGTTTTGGGGCTGTAGCTTGTCTACATTGAGTTTCAGCTCCCTTCAAAGATTTTCGATTGGTTGGGTCTGGAGACTGGCTAGGCCATTCCAGGACCTTGAAATGCTTCTTATAGAGCCACTCCTTAGTTGCACTTGCTCTCTGTTTCGGGTCATTGTCATGCTGGAAGACACTGCCATGACCCATCTTCAATGCTCTTACTGAGGAAGGAGCATCCATCCTCCCTTCAATACGGTGCAGTCCTCCTGTCCCCTTTGCAGAAAAGCACTCCCAAAATTATGATGTTTTCACCCCCATGCTTCATGGTTTGGACAGTGTTCTTGGGATTGTACTCATCCTTCTCTTTCCTTCAAACACGGCGAGTGGAGTTGATACCAAAAAGTTCTATTTTGGTCTCATCTAATCAAATGACCTTCTCCCATGGCTCCTCTGGATCATCCATATGGTCATGGGCAAACTTCAAACGGCCTGGACATTTGCTGGCGTGAGAAGGGGGACCTTGTGTGTCCTGCAGGATTTTAATCCTTGACGGTGTAGTGTGTTACTAACAGTAATCTTTGAGACTGTAGCCCCATTCATCTTGTCATCCATTTTCTAATAACTGCACAGTTGTTGCCTTCTCACCAAGCTACTGGCTTATTGTCCTGTAGCCCATCCCAGCCTTGTGCGGGTCTACAATTTTGTCCCTGGTGTAATTAGACAGCTCTTTGGCCATGGTGGAGAGGTTGAACTGTGATTGATTGAGTGTGTGGACAGATGTCTTTTATACAGGTAACAAGTTCAAACAGGTGCAATTAATACAGGTAATGAGTAATGAGGGCTTCTTAAAGAAAAAGTAACAAGTCTGTGAGAGCCAGAATTCTTGCTGGTTGGTAGGTGGTCAAATACTTATTTAATGCAATAAAATGCTAGTTAATTTATTTAAAAATCATACTGTGTGATTTTCTGACTTTTTTTAAATTCTGTCTCTCACAGTTGAAGTGTACCTACGATAAAATTTACAGACCTCTCTATTCTTTGTAGGTGCGAAAACTTGCAAAAGCGCCAGTGTATCAAGTGCATATTTTCCACACCTCTAATTTTATAATTATTTATTAGCTCCTTATTTAATATGTTTATATATGTATTCATTATATAGTTACCTGTTATCAATACGTCTGCGTTGACGTCTTGAAGAATAGTTAGAAAATCTTATATGGCTTAATAATATATCCCTATTCATATAGGAATCTTGAAATTCAGAACACTGAGTAAGTGCATTGAATATTTTCTGAAAAGTAGTGTTTCAACTTTTCAAGTTCTCTACAGCATGTGCTTTCCTCACGTTGGCATGATTATACAGTTATTACAAGAACACCATGAAGTATTTCCAATACGATGTTCAGCTCCCATTTATTGCCACAGTAATTCAAGTGTAGAGCCGTCCTGAGGATTTGACCACCCTATAACATAGCCAGACAAAGTGGGCACATTATGATGCCAACCACACTGTTCAGGGTATTTCCACCTTTCTTGGCATATGCCATGGTATACCCAAAAAACAGGATATGCTGTAAATGATTGATAGTTGGGGTCTAATGCATGCTTGTTTCCAGGTTCACCAAGACTGAGAACCCCTGTTAGGATGGCAGGGCAGGGTGCTAAAGACCCATGTTCAGGGTCCAGAGCCAGGACCCATTCTCTGCTGCTTTCAGTCCTCAGTGGTGGGGGTGGATGCATGCCATGTCTGAACACATCACCACTGAGGCAACTAATTGGCCTGCAGTGGTGATGTGCGTGTCAAAGGCACTTCTGATTTCAGACATTTATCAAGTATGCCAACAATGTTCTCATCATCAGGAGCATGCTTCTGTATTTATAACCATAAGATAGCATGTCAGTTGCCTGATATCTGAGGGCTTTAACAGAAGGTATTAAAGAATACCTCTCCTCTCCTCACATGCCAGTTTTATTTGCTTCATGCATTCCCCATGTAATAACAATCCTGAAGCATCTATTACTATAGCTCTATGTTGTGTCATTCCTTTATTATTTCTACTAGACGTTATGAATGAATTGCTAGCAGTCTGCAGTAAGGGTACGGAGGGGTGGTAACGAGTTGGGGGGGGGTGTCCTTGGTACTGAAACTATTAAAACAGGCATGTCAGGAGAGGTAACAGGATCTCTTTAATACCCCTTACTGTGGGACATTAAAATAAAGCATATTGGTATATGTAATATTTATGTTTCATGTTTATCTTTAGTTTTAAATATGTTTATTACAGGCCTATTGATTTAAATTATCATACATGTAGTCACACATGCACCTATGCAAACATACATCACAAGCACTACACACATCAATTTTTGTAGACAGTATATATATTACATAAGAGTGCTATAAAAAATATCATATTTTTACATACTATGAAAAGCTTACTTCACAAGAATTATTAGCAAGATTAACATCATTGTCGCTGTCACTACTATATCCTTGGCAGGTAGCCTATGAAAAAATAAAAAAAAATATATATTTTTTAATGTTATTATTATACAGCTATTTACTATACAAATATCCTTTTCTAATAGCCACACATATACCTATATACAAAAACACTAAGGCCCCTTTCACACGAGCGAGTTTTCCACGCGGGTGCAATGAGTGACATGAACGCATAGCACCCGCACTGAATCCTGACCCATTCATTTCAATGGGTCTATGTACAGGAGCGTTTTTTTTCACGCATCAGTTCTGCGTTGCGTGAAAAATGCAGCATGTTCTATATTTTGCGTTTTTCATGCAGCCCTGGCTCCATAGAAGTGAATGGGGCTTCAGTGAAAAACGCATTGCATCCTGAAGCAAGTGCGAATGCAATGCGTTTTTCACTGATGGTTGCTAAGAGATGTTGTTTGTAAACCTTCAGTTTTTTATCACGCATGTGAAAAACGCATCAAAACGCAATGCACCAGCGCGGAAGAAACTGAACAACTGAACGCAATCGCAGACAAAACTGACTGAACTTGCTTGCAAAATGGTGCGAGTTTTCCTGAACACAACCTGAACGCATCCGGACCTAATCCGTTACGCTCGTGTGAAAGAGGCCTAAACCGCATAGGAATATTAGCTAAAAAAAATCATGATACTGCTAATGAATAAAAACATATTACATATATCCATATAGTTACTGTTTTTGTTAATAAAGTCGGACGTGTTATGTTACATTATTCTAATGTGCATATATACTTATATTTTAAAAGTTTTTTTCTATTACATATATGTGTGTATACATATATTATATATATATATATATATATATATATATATATATATATATACACATATACACACACACACATTTTTTGTTTTATAAGACGCACCTACGTTTGCATTCACCACATCCTGGCGTTCTTCGCTTGAGAAAGGCTCCTGTTTAGAGCCGAAACGTCGCGTGTCTCACCTTTGGTAAATAAATCTTCTTGATTTTATTTTTTTGGAGAGTGCTGCCTTTTTTCTTTATTATATATATATATATACACACACACATTTTTTGTTTTATAAGACGCACCTACGTTTGCAGTCACCACTCCCTGGCGTTCTTTGGGCCCATGCTGCACTGTAAACTGACTGTATAGTAAGTTGTGCATTTCTCTATGGTTTTTCCACTAACCCAGTGGAAAATCAAATGTGTAAATATGAACATAAAAATCAATTAGTACGTGTGATGCAAAACACAGACAGCACAAGTCAGAGATTCACTGATGTGCAAAAGAGGCCTAAGGCCCCTTTGACATGGGCGAGTTTTCCACGCGGGTGCAATGTGTGATGTGAACGCATAGCACCCGCACTGAATCCTGACCCATTCATTTCAATGGGTCTGTGTACATGAGTGGTTTTTGCACCCATCAGTTCTGCGTTGCGTGAAAAACGCAGCATGTTCTATATTCTGCGTTTTTCACGCAGCCCAGGCCCCATAGAAGTGAATGGGGCTTTAGTGAAAAAACGCATTGCATCCACAAGCAAGTCGGGATGTAATGCGTTTTTCACTGATGGTTGCTAAGAGATGTTGTTTGTAAACATTCAGTTTTTTCGCAGACAAAACTTATAAAATGGTGCGAGTTTCACTGAACGCTCCCTGAACGCAATCCACCACGCTCATGTGAAAGAGGCCTAACTCTGGGTCAGAGCATCTAGTTTGGACAAAATTAGCCCAACTAATATCAAAAATAGTATAAAATACTGACATACTATGTTAACTACACTGACATGCTAGAAACACCACAGTAGATTACATCAGTAGCACAGTGTCTATTGATAAAGCACCATGATAAACGCAACACCACAGGTGCATAACAGGTCCATTTTATTTACGTGATATGGATCGCACACGGCTGATACACGTATATTGTGGACCTGCTCTTAGCAGACCGCAATACAGGCATGGCTGGCACACATTCATGTGCATGAGTCCTAACATTGTAAATCAAGAACAGTACTTTTGGACTGCTATACAATAACCCTAACTCTCTAGAGCCTACAGGCTATTGGATTATGAAACCTGGATATGGGGAACTCCACCCATTTACTACTGTAACTGGTAAGGGTGCCTTCACACGTGGCATATTTAGTAGAAGAAATTTTCAGAAAATTCATTTTAATGGATTTCTGCAAGCCCCAATTAAGATAAATAGAACAGATTTTCAGTGTACTCTCACAAAACTTTATGCCGCCAGAATTTTGTCGTGGACTGCCACGTGGTGTCTGCCTCCCTTTTTTTTATTTTTTTCTTGGTCTGGCAGCACTAAAATATATTTCTGCCAATTTGTTATATATATTTATGCATATATAGAATATTAGACAATGACATGTTGATATATACACATAGGGGGTCATTTATTAAGACGGGCGTTTTAGATGCCAGTCTTAATACCCCTTTGCACAGGTGGTGTCTGCACCTGAGTTATGTATAGGCGCTGGCTTCTACATAACTTCCGCGTATCCATTGTCTGTCTAAATATACACCAGCTTTTTCTTCCCCATGTTTCAATAACCATTACTTTATTATTTTTCAACTCTCATAGCTATATGAGGGCTTTTTTGCAGGAGAAGATGCATTTTTATTGCCACCATTTATGGTGTAACTGTACATTATGAGTTAAGGGGTTAATATCTACTATTACACATGCAGTTATGTATAAATATATATACTGTATTTTTCGCTTTATAAGACGCACCCGATGATAAGACGCACCCGAGATTTTAGAGTAGGAAAATAAGAAAAAAATATTTTTCATCAGACCTCATATCAGACCCCCCATAAATTTCAGGACATCACATCAGACCCCCATCAGACCTCAGATCAGCCCTTTCAGACCCCATCAGACCTCAGATCAGTCCACTCTGCCCCATCAGACCTCAGATCAGCCCACTGTGCCCACATCAGACCTCAGATCAGCCAACTGTGTCCCCATATCAGCCCACAGTGCCCCTATCAGACCTCAGATCAGCCCACTGTGCCCACATCAGACCTCAGATCAGCCTACTGTGTCCCCATATCAGCCCACAGTGCCCCTATCAGACCTCAGATCAGCCCACTGTGCCCCCATCAGACCTCAGATCAGCCCACTGTGCCCTCATATCAGCCCACTGTGCCCCCATCAGATGTCAGATCAGCCCACTGTGCCCCCATATAAGCCCACAGTGCCCCTTCAGACCTCAAATCAGCCCACTGTGCCCTCATCAGACCTCAGATCAGCCCACTGTGCCCCCACCATACCTCAGATCAGCCCACTGTGCCCCCATATCAGCCCACAGTGCCCCTATCAGACCTCAGATCAGCCCATTGTGCCCCCATCAGACCTCAGATCAGCCCACTGTGCCCCCATATCAGCCCACTCTGCCCCATCAGACCTCAGATCAGCCCACTGTGCCCCCATATCAGCCCACTCTGCCCCATCAGACCTCAGATCAGCCCATCAGAACAAAATAAAAAACTCTCTTACCTCTCCTGTGCCGCGGCTCTGCTCCGGGTCCGGTGCTCCTCTGTCTTCTCCTGCCGGCACCTGACTGCGTGCAGCACCAGGTCATAGTGCGCGCACTACGTCCTGACGCTGTACGAAGTCAGGACAGTGCAGCGCCAGGAGGAGGAGACAGAGGAGCGCCGGACCCGGAGCGGAGCTGCAGCGCAGGAGGGTGAGTATGTTTCCCCGCGGTAACATATTACATATTACATATTATATTATTTTCCTCGCGGTACCTATTACAAACTAGTGAGCCCTTCCATATAAAGCGAAAAATACGGTATATAGATATATACACAGGTTCACTATGTTATACACACAGTTTATTATCACATATAATATATATATATATATATATACATACATACACCCACAAGCAGTTGTCAATCCCTCTCTACAAACATATTTACAGTGCCTTGCGAAAGTATTTGGCCCCCTGGAACTTTTCAACCTTTTGCCACATTTCAGGCTTTAAACAAAAAGATATAACATTTTACATTTTTGGTGAACAATCAACAACAAGTGTATCACAATTGTGAAGTGGAACGAAATTTATTGGATCATTTAAACTTTTTTTGTAATAATAAAACTGAAAAGTGGGGCGTGCAAAATTATTCGGCCCCCTTGCATTAATACTTTGTTGCGCCACCTTTTGCTGCGATTACAGCTGCAAGTCGCTTGGGGTATGTCTATATCAGTTTTGCACATCTAGAGACTGAAATTCTTGCCCATTCTTCCTTGCAAAACAGCTCGAGCTCTTTGAGGTTGGATGGAGAGCATTTGTGAACAGCAGTTTTTAGCTCTTTCCACATACGTTTATTTTTGAACCATTCCATTGTAGATTTTGCTTTATGTTTGGGATCATTGTCTTGTTGGAAGATAAATCTCCATCCTAGTCTCAAGTCTTTTGCAGACTCCAACAGGTTTTCATCCAGAAAAGTCCTGTATTTGGCTCCATCCATCTTCCCATCAATTTTAACCATCTTCCCTGTCCCTGCTGATGAAAAGCAGGCCCAAACCATGATGCTGCCACCACCACGTTTGACAGTGGGGATGGTGTGTTCAGGGTGATGAGCTTTGTTGCTTGTATGCCAAACATATAGTTTTGCATTGTTTCCAAAAAGTTCGATTTGGTCTCCCAGGTGGCTTGTGGCAAACTGTAAACAAGACTTTTTATGGATATCTTTGAGAAATGGCTTTCTTCTTGCCACTCTTCCATAAAGGTCAGATTTGTGAAGTGTTCGACTGCTTGTTGTCCTATGGACAGACTCTCCCACCTCAGCTGTAGATCTCTGCAGTTCATCCAGAGTGATCATGGGCCTCTTGGCTGCATCTCTGATCAGTCTTCTCCTTGTTTGAGATGAAAGTTTAGAGGGAAGGCCTGGTCTTGGTAGACTTGCAGTGGTCTGATTCTCCTTCCATTTCAATATGATCGCTTGCACAGTGCTCCTTGGGCTGTTTAAAGCTTGGGAAAACTTTTGGTATCCAAATCCGGCTTTAAACTTCTCCACAACAGTATCCCGGACCTGCCTGGTGTGTTCCTTGGTCATCATGATGCTCTCTGTGCTTTAACCATTTCGGTACCAGAGGTTTTTTCGGCTTTGCGTTTTCGTTTTGCGCTCCCTGCCTTCAAACAGCCATAACTGTTTTATTTTTCTGTTCATATAGCTGTATGAGGGCTTGTTTTTTGCAGGACAAATTGTACTTTTCAACGCCACCATTTAATATTGCATATGGTGTAGTGGGAAGCAGGAAAAAAAAATTCCAAATCGGGTGAAATTGCAAAAAAAACGCTATTCCGCTACAGTTCTACGGGTTTTTTATTTACACCGTTCGATGTTCATTAAAACTTTTTTACGCCACACAATTCGCCATATTGGAATTATTTTTTATATTTTAAAAGTACAGGCATTTTCGGTCACGGTGATACCCATGATGTCTATATTTATTGTTATTTAGGTATTTATTTTTTAATTATACGGAAAGGGGGGTAATTTAAACTTTTATATTTTTTATTTTTTATATATTTTTTAACATTTTTTTAAATTTTTTGTGATTATTTTAAAGCTCAAATATGAGCAAATAGATTGTTTTTTCTTTTTTTCTTTATGAGCAATTAGGGCTTTTTAATTTTGAATTAATAACCGAATTTGCTCATTTCTTATCCTGGCCTGCAATCTAATGGTCAGAATAAGAATTGCACTTTGAAAGCTGTAAATCTCATAAGTGAGGTTTACAGCTTTCAGATCGTGTACAGACACCCCGATTGGCCACACGTGGGGCGTCTGTACACCACCCGGAAGCGAACGCTTCCAGGTTTAGACGCAACTAGATGCCGTGATCACGGCATCTAAAGGCCTATGAAGACGCCGCCAATGGTGGTAAGTACCCGCAAGTCTCTGCTGTTTGAAACAGCAGAGACTTGCCGGCCATGACGGCCGCCGCACGTGCGAGCGGGCGCCATGTGTCCGCATCGCCCCAGCGCCGTACATGTACAGCGCCGGGAGTGTAAGGGTTAAACAGAACCCTGAGACTATCACAGAGCAGGTGCATTTATCCGGAGACTTGATTACACACAGGTGGATTCTATTTATCTTCATCAGTCATTTAGGACAACATTGGATCATTCAGAGATCTATAAATATGTGTTTGTAGAGAGGAAGTAACAACTGCTTGTGTGATGGTTATGTGAACAGCCTTACAAATATATGTAATGTATATAGAGAATCTTATATAAATAAATGCACAGACACAGTACAGTCTAGTAATCTATATATAATTCTTCTTTATTGGATTATAATGATTTACATACCATTTGTTTTGAGAGCTTTGTGACAAGGAAAGGTCAGTTTCTGATAAATAACCCCAGAAAGTTGCCAGAAATTACTAGCTTACACAGCCAGCAGATGAAGATGTAGCCGGCCTCCCTCACTCCTGTCAGACTGACAGATCACAGCACTGAGCCGAAAACTCTGCTGCAGAGACTGATTTATGACGATGTAGCTGGACTCCCTCACTCCTGTCACAGCACTGTGACAAGAGTAGATACCTTTTAAAATTACCGCTTCAGAGCCCTGCTGGGTGCCTGAGACGGAACGCAAATACAGACTCCAGGGATCTGTGTTTTTTCCCTCCCTCTTCACTGAGAACTGGCTAAGCACAGTGCGCATGCTCTAATATGCGCGTTCACGTCTCACTAGAAGTCAGCTCAACCAGGAAGTAGCTGCTACCTCAGGCTGAACAGCGTCTCAAGCTGCTGGTGTTGACGCAGCCCGTCCTAGTGAGTGTACTGGGCGTTCTAGGACGTGGTTCTGACGCAATGACTTGACGGCAGCCATTTTAGGGTCCCACAATGAAAGCTCCCTAGGGAAAACAAGCTTCTTTTGATAAATAAAGGTACTTATGAATTTTTTTACTATGACATAATATTTCTTTTTTTTTTTAGTTTAGTTTCCTGGAGAACGCCTTTAACATCTAATACTTACCCACTGGGGAATTGCAGCCACATTTCCAATGACAGATGTTTAATCCAATCCTTGGAAATGAGCAGCGGCATAAAAGAAACAGTAAATCAGTAAAAGAGCTAATGCCCTGCCAGATTTCCCCGTTGGGATTACATTTGTCACGTCAAACAATAGAAAAAATTTGAAACAGAGAATTCACTGATGTCTTTTCTCTCCACCCATCTTTTCAAAAAACTAAATTAAAATTGGGCAAAAAAGATGAGGATGAGAGAAAAAGAAATCAACAAAAGACATTTTTAAATTGGCTTCAATCATTCTGCATATACGCAGATATGCTAGGTGTGAAACATCCGAACCTTTGTAGCGGATTATTTCATCACCTGGACAGCATCCTTCAAGCTTACAAAAATTTCGGAGGTACTACATGGTGTAATTATGATGAATCTTTCCCTCAGAAACTGGCAGTATACCCGGACTTAAATTGGGGATCTAAGGATGTTGGCCTTTGGATCAACCTAATGTTGCCCCAAAGAACCAACCTTTTTCATTAACAAATTCCCAAAAAACGAATTTGCTTTGCCTTTAATAAGTTGGTATGCAGATGGCAAACAAATTGCAAATACAAACATGAGTGCACTTTCTGCACCGGAAGCCATCCAACCATAGTTTGCAATACTCAAATAGTAAAGAATCCAATAGAGGAAGTGACCCCATTGATCATTCCAAGTCTCATACGTTATTTAAAAATATACTCAAACAAAGCAATGGCACAAATATTAATTGATGGGTTTTCTTATGGTTTCTACGTACCTTCTTTTTCTGGTTCTGGATGTTCTTTCCTTTGAAAGAACTTGAAATCTGTCAATTTAAACAAATTTGCTGTTCAGGCAAAAATAGATAAAGAAATTTCCGAGAACAGAGTTGCTGATCCTTTTCAATTACCTCCTTTCAATAATTTCATCTCCCCTAGGTCTAGTTCCAAAAAAGGAGGTGAACAGTTATTGCCTCATACACCATTTATCTTTCCCTAAATACAATTAATTAAATCATTTAATTGCTAAAATGCTGCAACCGTTCACTATGTATGCTTTGACCAAGCATTATCCTTACTTAGAAAAGCAGGAAAAAATGCTCTGTTGGCAAAAACGGACATCAAATCTGCTTTCAGGTTATTGCCTGTTAACCCATCAGGTTGTAACTCATTGGGCTTTCAATTTGAAGATAAATATTACTTTGACAAAGCACTTCCCATGGGTTTTTCACAATCTTGTTTCTACTTTGAGGTGTTCTCAACCTTCCTGCAATGGATGCTAGAAAGTCATTCAAGTGGTGGTTATGTCATCCACTAATTGGACGATTTTCTGTTCATCGGTAAGTGTAACACTGACGATTGCATCAACTTACGCAATACATTCAAAAATATCTCCAAATATTTCCAAATACCACCAGCTGAAGAAAAGACTGTATACCCCACAAACAATATCACTTTTCTGGGTATCTCAATTAATACTGATATAATAGAATTTAAAATCCCAGAAGAATTTTTTTTTTTCTTCTCAGGTTTCATTAAACAATTTATTGTCATCAAAGAAAACCACACTAAAACTTTTGCAATCAGCTCTGGGCTCTTTAAACTTTATAGCCAGAGTTATCACAATGAGGAAAGTTTTTTTCTAGATGCATATATTCAGCAACTAAAGGAAAAATCTCTTTATTTGATTATATTCGCCGAACAAAACAAATAAAAGACCACATTCAAATTTGGCTACGTTTTTGTAAAATTATAATGGGAGAACCATGTGGCAACATGATTTTATCGATACGGATTCACTACAATTATTTAATGACGCTGCCACATCAGTGGGATACGGGGAAATTTACAAGAAGCAATGGTCATCCGAAAAATGGCCAATGGAATGGTTAAACATTTATCAAAAATATTTCTCGAACTTTTTCCTGTGCTGGTGGCATTAACAATTTGTCACAATGAATTCCCTAACAAATGTATTTTATAATTTTCTGACAACAACGGTGTGGTTTTCTCCATAAATTGTTTATCAGCAAAATCTGAAGTTGTGGTAAACATTTTAAGACAAATTGTGTTGACCAATTTGTTTGAACAATAACATCTGTTAAAAGCCAAATATATAGAAGGCAGGTCTAATATAACTGCTGATTCTTGGTCCTGGCAGAACTTCACCTAGTTCAGACAGTTGATACCAGAAGCAGAGGAGACAGGATTCCTTGCCCTCCACAACTTTGGAAGACAATTTGGAATTGATCAAGGGTATAATTAGTAAATTGTTAGCCCCAACTACATGGGCTGCTTACACAGCCACATGGAATAATTGGAGTACATTTTGTTCTGCCAATAATTAAAAAAAATTGGATGACAATGTAGATTATGTTATCCTTTAAATTTTAGAACTTTTTAAGAAAGGCCGAAAAGCGTAATATATACAAAAAATGTATCAGGCATTTCTCAAAAATCTGCAATTTTAGGGCCCATTCACACGACCATATATACATTTCCGCATCTTATACGCAATTTTGCGGGTAAGATGCGGAACCGTTCGGACCCATTTATTGTCCATAAGAGAAAGAAAATGCGGAATGCACACTGTGTGCATTCCACACCCCGTATCTCACGGAAGTTCTCCCGCAAAAAAAAAAAAACATGTCTTATACTTGGCCACAAAATCACATTCGTGGCCCCATTCAAGTCAATGGGACTGCAAAATTGCGGAATGCTACGGAAGACTTTCCGTATGTCTTCCGTATCTTTGCGGATTCTTGTCCGTATATATGCATATATATGCATATTTGGCTCTAATCCAGTCCCAAAAATGGATACATTTTCCACACTATAGTCTGGATCCAACTGGTTTCTTGCCAGAGGCATTTGATCATTTGTCAGAGAAGACACAGCTGTTAGAAACAGCAGAGACTTGCCGGCCGTGACCCGTACGGCGCTGGGCGCGAAGGGGTTAATCTTGGGCATGTCTTGTTATAGTCAGGGATGATTTCTCTACACTAGACGCGTTTCGGTGTTCAAACACCTTCCTCAGTAGCTGAATCATCCCTCCTTTTTGCCGGAATTTATACATTCACCACCATTTCCAAAACCTGGTACGGAATCCCATGTTTGCATATTTTGCCATATATTCTCCTTTTTACCGCATAATGAGGTAATTGTTATCCCATTTCCCTTACATAAACATTCCATTATCTACCAATAAACTCAGATTAAAAATATAATAAAATATAGCATAAAATCTACATTGCGATTCCTTAGCGTTTTTGTCCACCATCTTGCGTTTATTCCAAGTGTAATGCGTTTTTTCCACACTATGATACGTTGCAGTCAATTTAACTGCTGCAATATAAAATCATATAAAAATTGTAAAAAATGTCATTAATATACAAATGGAATTACCCAAAATGTGCAAAAACTATGCAAAAAATATATAAGCGTAAATATATATATTGGGTCAACCTTTATCATATACCATCCTGTTTGCTTCATATCAGAAATAACATTCAGTAATATTATAATAATGTAGTATTGTAATATTGTAACTTGATTGAAGAAAGAGAGAGATCCCGGAATGGAGGGGAGATCAGGGTGCTGGGAAAAATGTACAGCCTGATCCTGATGTCCCATCACCTCTGCGATCTCTCCCCATCCCTCTCATATAAAACCAAAAATTTCAATATCCGCGTTTAGACCTTGTGGGATTATTGTACCAAACTCATAAATTTTCCTCGATTCCATTCTTGACATTCTGGATATGTGATCACCTCCCCTCCAGTGTCTGTCCCTACATATTGTTTACTACAGGGACACTGGATTAAATAGATCAAATTTTTAGTACTGCATGTCAGGAATTCTCTTATGTTCCATTTGAAACCATTAGATGTGGATTGTATCTGACTGATCTTTTTTTTAATGTTAGGTGTTAATTTACAGTTGTTACATTTACCACATTTATAGAATCCTTTCAGGTTCGTCCATCCTGCTATACTTGTATGTTTCTTCGATTCTTTAATGGTAGGGGCTATTTTTAAACCAATAGGAGTCACTCTCGTATACGCTATTGCTGGGATATTTGGTATCATATTCCCTATTTGTTTGCCATTTTGCAAAAGGTACCAATATCTTTTTATTATTTTCTCAAGTTGTTTATGTTGAGAGTTAAAGGGGAGAATTAACCTTATTGTCTCATCTTTTTCTTTTCCATTTGTTTTAATTTAAAAAAAAAGAGGTTCTCTCCATACCTCTAACTCTTTCTAAAGCCCCATTTACCAAATGATCCGGGTATTTTTCCTCTACAAATTTTTTTACCATTACTTCTGCCTCCTTTTCAAATTGAGAGTTTAAGGTACAATTGCGCTTAATCCTCCGGAACTGGTTCAACGGTATATTCATCAACCATCTTGGCAGGTGGCAACTAGAATATAAAATGTAACCATTCTTTGCAACTTCCTTTTGGTAGGTGTTACAGACTAATTTTCCATCTCTTACTGTTATTAGGAGGTCTAGGGCAGTCACTCTTAAAGGGATAGACACTCTTAAAAGAGCAGCAACTCTTAAAGGGACAGCCACTCCTAAAGGGGCAGTCACTCCTAAAGGGGCAGCCACTCTTAAAGGGACAGTCACTCTTAAAGGGGCCGCCACTCTAAAAGGGGCCGCCACTCTTAAAGGGGGCAGCCACCCTTAAAGGGACAATCACTCTTAAAGGGACCGTCACTCTTAAAGGGGCAGCCACTCACTCTTAAAGGGGCCGCCAATTTTAAAGGGAAATTACTGCTTCTGGTGAGGTCCTGATTGGGGGAAGGGCTTTCCCTCAGGTGAAGCTCCGCCCAGTCATGGCTTTCCACATAATTTTTCAGGTGGCTTCAGAAACAGATTTGCTGCCAGGTATAGCAGCAAATTCTGCAGATATTTACCTCAGAATTTCTCCAAATCTTTTGAAAATCTCTACAAAAGCTTATTAAGTGAGAATGTATTGGTGTAATCAGTTTTTGTCAAAGAACATTCGGAGAGATTTCTCAAGCCGCCTTAGAGTAAGAATGAGCTTAGTTGCCTATAGCAACCAATCATGAATTTTCCCATTGTGTGCTATACAAACAGCTGTATAGTCATCCATCAGACTATGTGAGTGAAACCTATGAGGTAGATGACATGCCACTGATAATACATGCAATTACAAAGGTGTTCAGTATACCACAATAGAGTAATGTTAAAAGAGGTTGTTTCTGATGATAGGTACACTTAAAGGGGCTTTTCCCGAGTCACACTTAAAGTGGCTTTTTATGATTGAAACTTAAAGGGGCTTTCTTGAGTCAAACTTAAAGGGGCTTTTTCAGAGTCGTGGGTTCAAAACCCTTATCGGTCTTTAAAAAAAATGAACATTTTATTGAACCCAAGAAGTCTACATGGGAGGCAACCATCTAACCACTGAGCTATAGGTTTAGAAAGTAACCTAGAAGATTTTCTTCATCTATGTGATTCAGCATATCTAAAGTACAATGAAGCTAAAAGTCATTGCGAACCTGACGCCTGACTAGTCAGTGGAGTCAGACATCAGAATCACACATGACTTGAATGTGCCTATTTTCTAGGGCTCAATAAAATGTAAAGGTGTCAGGGTCAGGTATCACACAGACATTATTCTGATACTTGACTATGATATCTGACCATGTCCTAAAATGAACACTGTACTCCGGAAAGCATTAAAACAGTGTTTGAATGAATCGACTTCGGATCTATGATCCAAAGCTCGATTCGCTGAAGCCGGTTTGAGAGTGATAGAACAAGAGTTGTTCCAAACTCAAGATCCCCCATTTTTTACAGCACCAGAGACTTTGCCCATGAAGATGAGAAATGAAGAAGACCTTTGTCAAAGACACTTCATGTTAGTCCAACAAACATTTTTAGAAATCCAATGGTTCCAAAGTAGTTTACTGTTAAAGGACTAGGGTTTATATTATGTTATTTAGAATAGGTAATGATGTTATGTTACTATATATTGGGATAGGTGAAAATGAATTAAAGTGGAATTAAAAATTATATTGTAACAGTACATACATAATTAAGTACTGTTTGGTTCCCTCTCGTTTAATTCTGCCCCCTTTTCTATTATGTGTAATAATATTCCTTGTAATGCAGTGAGCTAGATAACATACACAATTCACCCATCCCCCATTGTGCTGAGAAATTCCTGAGTGCTTATCTCAGAGACATGCGTTCTGCACACTGAACATCTTTGGGAGAAAGAGCTAAAAGGGTATAAACTTGGTTGCACACAGTGTTGTAACACTATTTCTTTTTTGTAATACCCTGGGGTGTCGCACATGTGCTACAACATGGCAGCTTGCAGTCCCTCCCATATTGTATGTGTAGGCCAGTGATGATTATTTACTTTTTACTACTCTGAATGTGATTTGTCTCGTATTGACCTCATCTTCTTTGAATAGATATAGCTACAAATGGATAGTAAAATAACAAAAATGTATTTAACATATATATATATATTTATATATATATATATATATATATATATATATATAGTTAATGAATATCAGCATATATATGTAAATACCTAGTGGGTCATTATTTAAGGTTCTTATTGTGTCAGTTTTAAGTCTGAATTTGCTTTGTGTACCTGCACCAAAATTATGAACTGGTGCACCTTAATAATATATGTGGCGTGAGTGCACCTTTAGTGGTTTACAACTTTAGGTATAAAAGCAGATCAGGTGGTTGCCTGGTGTGAGTTGTGACTTTTTTTGCAACTATTGCAAAAGTCGCACATATTTAATGAGCCATAATCCAGGTCTAATCTCACTTTTAGCTCTAAAACATAGATCACTATGAAAAGTGGCGAAATGTCGCAGTTGCTATGACCTGTAACATTTTTACACCACAAAACTGACATATCTACTTTCATAAATGAACCCCCTAGTCCTTTTTACTCCTACTTTGGAGTTTACTGTAATCTGAAAAAAGCTCTGTAAAAACTTCTTCTCAACAGTGACAAGTAATTAACAAATCCGAATGTTTACTATTTTATTGATCCCAAAGACAAGAGAAATTAAGGCCTTTTTTTCAAAATCACAAGGTTCTTCACCAGGATGTTTTCGTCTTTTGTTAGTTTTTTCGTTATAACAAAAAAAGTATTGACATTTATATGAAAAAAAAAAATTAGAGATGAGCTTCGAAAATTTGATTTGGCAACTTTGACGAAGTTAACCAAGAAATTTGATTTGTTCCAAATTAATTTGTAACTAATAGCTATAAACCAGGTATATCCAGGCCACTCTGCCTTAGGGTATGGCCACACGGAGCATCCATGCTGCGGTGAAGAACCGCATGGCCAATTATCCCGCAGCTGCTTTTCATGTAGTAATAAAGACTGCACTGTATAGTTAGTCTTCAGTGTTGGCCACACAGCACCTTTAACCAGGGGCTGTTGCTGGTATGGAGTTTGGTGGCTGGTTAGGTGGGGGGACAAAATTCATATTATTGCTGTTCTTGTCTACAATCTCCTGCAGGTTAACAGTAAACATACAATATTAATCAGCTCTGGCATACCTTCTTCTCAGACCCCAGCACTCTCCTGTTCTACAGGTGGGGAGCCCTTCTTCTGCCATCTGCCTTTCCACATAATCTAATATTGATGACACCATGTCATCAGGAACATCCAGCTCCTCCTCTCTCTGCATCTTGCCGGCTTTTCTAGGACATGGAGACTTAAAGAAGTAAAGCCAGCAAAAATGAGGATGGTTATCATTCAGACCTGGACCCCCTAAGGTGTGCAGACTGGATGGTACTGGGTGGCACGCTGGCAGAGGAATAATAAAGGCTTCCATCTTATTGATATTGAATTAAATATCTTAGTTTATGGCTGATGTAGGAATAAGTAAATGTAGGAATAAAAAACTTGGCACATCTGTCCCTATGCTCAGTTCACAGGACAATGGCAGACACAGCGTGTGATGAGGGTTTTATAGGGCTGTGACATCACAGGGGATGGCTATCTATGGATTGGCTGGCTGCACGGCATTATGGGAGATCTCGTGCAGCTGCCATTTTAGAAACAACTGATTTGTTACCACAAAGTGCAAGGAAGTTCGAATGTGTTGCGAATCAAAGTATTCCTAAACTTTGGACCGAATTCTGCTTTGAATGCTTTGCTTCGTTCTACACTAAAAATAATGTTTGATTAGGCTATTTTAAAAGGTCTTGTCTCACTTCAGAAATTTATCATATAGAGAAAGTTAATCCACTTACTAATATATTGTGATTGTCCATATTGCCGCCTTTGCTGGCTTGCTTAATTTTTCCATCACATTATACACTGCTAATTTCCAGGGGTTATGACCACCCTGCAATCCAGTATTGGTGGCCATGCTTACATGCTAAATGAAAATGTTCCGCTCAATCTGATGGCCAAGACCGTAAGAGCACACATAGTTACGCATGCGCTGCAGATCCTGTCCCGGCTACCATATCTTGTATCTGCGCTTCAGCGGAGGCTGCAACCCCTGGATACAAGTAGTGTATGAATCAAACCAGCAAAAGAGGCAATATGGACTATCAGAATACATTAGTAAGTGCCCTGTATTAACTTTGTCTACATGATTAATGCCATTTGAGACAACCCCTATAAATTTGCTATTCAAATATTATGGGTCAAAAGGTTTGTTTTTAAAAGGGTTGTAAAGCAGTTACAAATTGATGACCGATCCAGTGTCAGATGTACTATATGGCTGTGCCGGATAAATTACAATTATTTTATTAACCAAATAAAAAATACTTATTGTGCCATGGTATCTACTGTCAAGAGTCTCGATTGTGACTGTGTAACACTTATGCCACATGAAATATGAAAATGACTTTACTGGTCTAGGTAATGTACTATGAGGTTTGGACTTTAAAAACTTTAAACAGATTATCAATGTAGCTTCTTCAATTTAATTAACAATTCCACAATAAACTTTAATAGAATGCTTTAGAGTGGCTAGACATGCAGTGGGGCTGGTCACTGGATTACAGCTACATTGATCCTAAGGCTCTTTTGCATATTCATGGTCTCACAGCATAAACAGCTTTTTTTTTAGCTACTATATACATATATATATATATATATATATATATATATATATATATATATACACATATACACAGTGCCTTGCAAAAGTATTGGAAACTGGAACTTTTCAACCTTTTGCCACATTTCAAGCTTCAAACAAAAAGATATAACATTTTAAATTTTTGGTGAAGAATCAACAACAAGTGGGTCACAAGTGGAACGAAATTTATTGGATCATTTTTTGTGATAATAAAACTGAAAAGTGGGGCGTGCAAAATTATTCGGCCCCCTTGCATTAATACTTTGTTGCGCCACCTTTTTCTGCGATTACAGCTGCAAGTCGCTTGGGGTATGTCTCTATCAGTTTTGCACATCTAGAGACTGAAATTCTTGCCCATTCTTCCTTGCAAAACAGCTTGAGCTCTTTGAGGTTGGATGGAGAGCGTTTGTGAACAGCAGTTTTCAGCTCTTTCCACATATTCTCAATTGGATTCAGGTCTGGACTTTGACTTGGCCATTCTAAGACCTGGATACGTTTATTTTTGAACCATTCCATTGTAGATTTTGCTTTATGTTTGGGATCATTGTCTTGTTGGAAGATAAATCTCCGTCCTAGTCTCAGGTCTTTTGCAGACTCCAATAGGTTTTCATCCAGAATGGTCCTGTATTTGGCTCCATCCATCTTCCCATCAATTCTAACCATCTTCCCTGTCCCTGCTGATGAAAAGCAGGCCCAAACCATGATGCTGCCACCACTATGTTTGACATACACACATAAATAACCATTAAAATAAGAGAAATCTATGGTACTCACCATGAACAACAACATAAATTCTTATTTTTAGGGTTTCATCATTGCAGGTAATACAAGAGAGATAAACACATGTAGATCGGCCTTGAGAAAGCATCAGACGACACAAAACAGGCTGATGTGTCTGCTTCCCATTGCTTAGCTATTTTCGGCACTCTCATAGAAATGAATGGAGGGCATCCACGCATGCGCAGTCCGCTCTCCTTCACTTTGCTGGCTCTATTATGGAGATCAGATATTGGTAAACTACAGAAGAGTCACAAAATGGCCACCAGCTAATATTCAACATAACCTCCTTGTGCAGCACGGACAGTGGCTAGACGGTAAAGTCCTGGTAGGTTGTCAGAAGTACATTATCTGGGGCCATGCTGACTGCGGTGCATCCAACAGTTGCTGAAGGGTGCATGGAGAAGGATGCATAGAGCGAACATGATGATCAAGGTAGTCCCACAGATGCTCTATTAGGTTCAAGTCTGGGTAATCAGGCAGCCAGGGTGGTACTTGGAAGTCTTGGTCTTTCAACCAATGTCAGACATTTCTAGCTGTGTGACGTTGCATTGTCTGGCTGGAAGATCACATCCGTGCCAGGGATGACAATCAGCATGTATGAGTGTACGTGATCTGAAAGGATGGTTCATACTCAAATTGGTTGAGAGTGCGCTCCACATAGATGAGTGGACCTAGAGAATGCCTCAAAAACATTCTCCAGACCCTAATGCTGCCACTACTAGCTTGTGTTCTTCCAGCAATGGTTGCAGGTAGAGATGAGCGAATCTATTCGCCGCTTCGTAGATTCGTATCGAATCCTCCATTTTCCTACTCCGAAGCGAATCCGGATTTTGTCAGATTCGCTTCGTATTATTCGTAAATGTTTTTAATGCTAATGCTACGTATGCATTCTTCTTGTCCCTCTCCTGGCCCCTCGAAGTGGGAAAATGACGATATGTCCCGTCAAGAGCGGGAAAGTGAGGATACTCCCCCCTCAGAAGCGGGAAAAACCAGCCCGGCCCACCGGGAACTAACTATTTGCACTTATAGGGAGTGAAGACTCCTCCCTCATTACTCCACCCTCCTCTCCAGTTCAAGCCAGCAGTGAACAAGATCCAGAGTCAGACCACAGCAAACAGCATGGCGAAAGAACTGCGACCCAAGTGGGGAGAGATGGTCTTTGGGGACGAGTACCTTGAACCACCGCCCAATCCAGAGATCAGAGTGGCACAACTGTGCAAGAGAGTCTCACTGGCTCCTGACTCCATATTTGCCAGCTGGTGCAGTTATTGTGGCAGAGGCGGCTGGAGCATCGACTTCGC